>CAUYQU010076796.1:0-28019 GCA_963574635.1 Cheracebus regulus
TGGATGACTATGCTGTGGTCCTCCTTACAAGAGAATAGGAATGCCACTGATACCTACTGTGTGTGAGTATGGGTGTGGATAAATATTAGAATCTATATGTATTTATTTGTGATAATATATATGTATATATGGACATAAACAACCTAAAACAATTCACTAGTATTACAGAATCTTTTTTTAAGAGCACCACAAATTCTAATATTTCGGTTGACTGAGCCATCCCACCAACCAGAAGTCATGTAAATAAGATGTCCAGAATACATAAATTAAAAAACAAACAAACAAAGCAAACAGTGCCTTTTCAGACATTTTTTTAAAAATCACAAT
The DNA here is from genome assembly GCA_963574635.1 of Cheracebus regulus. Taxonomy (NCBI): domain Eukaryota; kingdom Metazoa; phylum Chordata; class Mammalia; order Primates; family Pitheciidae; genus Cheracebus; species Cheracebus regulus. The sequence goes on from CAUYQU010076796.1 coordinate 328, forward strand.
TTGGGTAGAATAAAACTCAGCAAATTTGATCAAGATTAAAGTGAGCCTATGTATTTTTAATTACTAAAATCAATTTATTCTAGATATGTTTAAAACATAAATGTTTTAATCTGATCATGGTAAAACACAAAGTTTTGCTTCTTTACCTCAAAAAAGATAGTAACTAAGTATGAAGCTATGAAAAACAGTACAATGTATGTGTATAACTATATCTATATCTATCTACCTATATGTATGTATATATGTATTTATACATATTTATATTTATTCAATTGAATTTTAAGTTATAAAGTACATACATTTTATTACTATTTAAATGTCCTACCAGGAAGTATTACTTTATTTACAGGTTGAACTAATCCCACCCTCATTTTATTCTTTTTTTTTTTATTATGTTATACTTTAAGTTCTGGGATACATGTGCAGAATGCTCAGGTTTGTTACATAGGTATACATGTCCCATGACAGTTTGCTGCACCCATCAACCTGTCATCTACATTAGGTATTTCTCCTAATGCTATCCCCTAGCTCCCTACCCACTGCTATTCCTCCCCTGGCCCCTCACCCTCCCGACAGGCCCCAGTGTGTGATGTTCCCCTCCCCATGTCCATGAATTCTCATTGTTCAACTCCCACTTATGAGTGAGAATATGCGGTGTTTGTATTACTGTTCTTGTGTAAGTTTGCTCAGAAGGATGGTGAATCAGTTTCATCCATGTCCCTACAAAGTACTGCTCATTTTCTTCTTAAAAAGTAAATTAATTAATTTCAGTTTCTTAAAATTAGCACGAAAGTGTCATTTAAAAATAATGCCTGCTTCTTAGATATATGTGACAAAGGAAACATTGCAAGTCTAGACCATTTATATTTGGCTATGAAAGTTTGTAAATGTAAAAGAGTTACTGGATTATTTATTGCAGGGACAGAGAGAGTAAAAGGCTGTACATGAGTGAATGTTTCATCTACAAGCTTACATTCAAATCACGACTTGCAGAGGTGACTCTTGGCTGATATGGGCTTAAAGTATTATAACTACTACATCCTGAACAATGAGGGTCACCATGAAACCAAACATGACATGCTGTGATCAATGAGAAGCAGACAGATCATTGCAAACAGAGTTTACTTCATGCTTAAAGATGAGCTTATTCATGCATTCTTCTACTCCATCAGTGTGAATTATATATAGGTATACATATATGAACAAATACAAATATATATATAAATTCATATGCTAAAAATAATTATTTAATCTTATTGGCCAGAATTTTCTGCATATTATTCATTTTTTGCAATATGATTTATCTTGTCACATTCAAATAAAAATATTAACAGAGATACAGTAACAAGCATGTAAGTTTTGATTTTTAAAGAAATTTTATGGATATGATTCTCATCTCTGTCATTTGTAATTTATTAAGAATGTAGAATTCACTGGTACTTGTAAAATCCATTAATTTTCACATGGCAATGTCTTATTTATTTGTTAATTAGACATCGGGCAGTATATATTGCATGGAACAAGGTTAGAGACTTATAATTAACACAGAAAATGTCTCTAAGCAACTTGTAAAATGGCCATCACAAAACTCGTGAAAGAGAACTATAAAACTGTTACCCTTTTGCCCAAAAGATAGTCTATTACTTAGATTCATTTTAATAATAAGCCTACTGAATTGATGTGTTTGGTTATTGGATTTGCCCAACTTCCATCTCTTCAGTTTAAAAGGCAGAGAGAAGCAAGATAGTGAAATAAATTGACTCTGAATAAGCAGCTTTCAGAAGGAGTAGAAACAGAAGCATATGAATCACAATTTATAAACTCAACTGGGGGCATTTAATGTCAAGCAAAAAGACCCACACATCTTAATATTTCTTCAAAGTATTTTGGGACTTGAAGTTAGTTAAAATTTGTCTAAGTCTTCATTGAAGAAAATTTAATGACACCGTCAATTTTAATAAGGCAGGATAACTTCCAATCTATTTTTAAAATATATACTTAGTATCATTTGAATTCAAAGTTGCTTATAAAGACACGGTGATAAACTTTTACTAGTTAAGTTAAAACAACATAGACAGTATGAGAAAAAATAGTGTAAAACTAATGTAAAATAAAGTAAAATGCTTTACTGTTTCTATCATCTAAACAGAACTTTGAAAAGTAGCATATACTCTGACTCCAATAAAATTATATTCTTTAATTTTTGTACAGAAATATCAATGCCTAAAATCGCTTGCATACCTAGATTTGACCCTGCTATAATGAAGGATCTAAATTTGTCTTGACCCTGCTATTATGAAGGTTCTAAATTTGACTAAAGGTTTTTTTCATTCACTGTTCGAATGAATGAAAAACAAGAGACAGGTTTCAGGTAATGAATACACATAACTGTTTTCACAAATGATATTTCCAAATATAGGAGGATTTTGACACAAACCCTTAATAACTATGGCTATATTTTAAAGTTGAGCTGCCAAAATAAAGTAGAATAAGGAACGCTTCTTTATTTCTGTTATTTTCTGTACATTAATAGCTGAAGTTTTATCAAAATTTCACCCATTTTAAAGGCTGTATGTCCAAAGCAATTTGGTTGATACTATTTTTACTCCTTTCTGGTTTTGCTATTATTGTTGTAGAATATTTGGATATGAATTGATTTTTCTACCAGAATTAAATATTGAATTTCTGCAAAACTATAATTTAAAATAGTTTGTCTTTACAGGTGATCAGTAAATGTTCATTAAATAAAGGGATATTGGCAATCTTTTAAGTAGTATCACTTGTACTTTTAGAAGCAAGGGTAGTAAAAAATTCAATTGGAGTTAAATTTCTTTTTGTACCATATTAGGAATGGTGGTCATCATCACCATTATCACTGTCATCTTTCCTCCTCCTCCTCCCCTTCTCCTCCTTCTCCTCCTTCTCCTCCTTCTCCTTCTTCTTCTCCTTCTTCCCTCTTCCTCTTTTTCTTCTCCTTCTCCTCTTCCTTCTTCTCCCTCTTCCTCTTTTTTTTTCTTCTCCTCATCCTCCTTCTTCTCTCTTCAACTTATTTCTTTCTTCTTTCTTCTTCTCCTTCTCCTTCCTCTTGCAGTTAGTGCAAAGGCCTATGTCTCAGTTGTGTATTCCAGGTAAAAGAATAAGTATACCTTATTTTAAATTTGGACTCATGCCTTCTAACAATATTTAACAGTGGTTGGTAGCTAGGGTACTGATATGACATACTAGTGTAAAAACACACAATGTAATGTTTCTATTCATGGAATACAAAATCCACACCATAAAATTTCTTCAAAATCACTACATATATCATAGATCTCTCAAATTGCTTTTAGTTATTTACAAGTATATTCCAGGAGATTGTTAATACTTTTCTTACCACTTTTATTGTAATGTGAGAAAATTATCTGTCTTCAGATTATTTACCTACAGTCAATTGTTAGTGATTATTTAATCCATCTTGAGTTAATCTTCATATATGGTTAGAGATAGGGGCCTAGTTTCATTCTTCTACATATGGCTTGCCAGTTATTCCAGAACCATTTATTGATTAGAAGTCCTTTCCCCGTTGCTTATTTTTGAAAAAATAAAAATAAAATGATTGTAGATGTGCAGTCTTGTTTTTGAGTTTTTTTTTTATTCTATTCTATTTGCCTAGGAGTTAGTTTTTGTACGAGTACCATGTTTTTTTGGTTACTGTGTCTTTATAGTGTAGTTTGAATTTTAGTAATGCAATGCCTCTGGCTTTTTTTTTCTTTTTCTTTTTAGAATTGCTTTTGCTATTTGAGCTCCTTTTTGGTTCCATATAAATATTAGGATAGAATTTTTCTAATTACATGAATAAAGGATGTTGAATCTTTACAATGCTTTGGGCAATATGGCCATTTTAATGATATTGATTCTTCCAAATCAGCTTGCAATGTTTTTAAATTAATTTGCATAGTCTATTATTTCTTTCAGCAGGGTTTTGTAGTTTTCTTTGTAGATACCTGTCACCTCTTGGTTAGATGTATTCTTAGTTATTTCATATTTTTGGTATGACTATTATAAATAGAATTGTGCTCTTGATTTGGCTGTCAGCTAGAGTATTATTGGTGTATAGAAATGCTACTATTTTTTTATACTGATTTTATAACCTGAAACTTTAATGAGGTTATCAGTTCCAAGAGCCTTTTGGTAGAGTTTAGGGTTTTCTAGATATAGAATCACGTCATCTGCAAAGAAAGATAGTCTGACCTTTTTTTCTTCCATTTGGATGCTTTTTATTTCTTTCTCATTGCTCTGGCTGAGACATCCAGTGCTGTATTGAATAGGAATGGTGAGAGTAGGCATTATGATCTTGTTCCACTTCTCATGGAGAATAGTTCCAGTTTTTGCCTGTTCAGTATAATATTGGTTGTGTGTTTGTCACAGATTTCATTTATTATTTTTAGCTATGTCTCTCCAATGCATTGCCTGTTGAGGGTTTTTTATCATGAAGGGATGTTGGATTTTATCAAATGTGATCATATAGTTTTGGTTTTGATTCTGTTTACATAGTGAATTACACTTATTGACATACATATATTGAAACAAATTTGCATCCCAGGAATAAAGATTACTTGATCATGTTGAATTAACTTTATGATGTGCTGCTTTATTCAGTTCACTAGTATTTTGTTGAAGAGTTCTGCATCTATGCTTATCAGGGATATTAGCCTGAGGGATATTAGCATAAAGTTTTATTTTCTCATTGTGTCTCTGCCAGATTTTTGTATCAGTGTGATGCCTGCTTCAAATAATGAGTTAGAGAGGAATCCTTCATCCCTGATTTTTCTGGAATATTTCAGTAGGATTGGTATCAGTTATTTTTAGAACTGGTAGAATTTGTCTGTGAATCCCTCTGTTCCAGTGCTGGTTTTGATTGGGAAGGTTTTCATTTTTATTTTTTTTTTAAATATTAAATTTTGTAAGTTGGTATTGTTCTTGTCAGGTTTTCATTTTCTTCCTGGTTTAATCTTGGGAACTTGTGGGTTTTAATGCCCAAGACAAATGGATGAAATAATATATAACTCTTTTTTAGTTGAAATTTTATTTTTTTCCATTTTACAAAGTAAGTTTAATGAAATAAAAAACTAGCTTGCCACAGTTATCGCTAGTTTTTGTGTATCATCACTTGGCTGCCCAAGTTCAGTAATACAATATTGATTGGTTGTGCTATGTTCTGTGTAAGGTTTGCACTGTCTTGTGGATAGGAGTTCAGTTAGAACTAGGCCTCCATGACCAAGGAGCTATAGCAAAAGTGAAGCCTCAGCTAAATTTAGCTTGAGAGCAGAGAAAATAAAGAGCTAGTATAGAATGAAAGGATGTATGAGAGAGATTAAGTTCCGACTGGGATCCAAGAAATATACTTGATTTAAGCTGAATCTTAATTAAATATATATATATTTAAATATATATATATATGGTATATAATGTGATATTTTGAAGTATGTACATATGAGTACACATGAAATAGCTAAATAATGCTAATTAACATACACATTACCTCATACATTTATCAATTTTGTGGTTAGAGTACTTATCATGTACTCTCTTAGCAATTTTCAGGTTCACAATCCATGGCTATTGATTATAGTGACCATGATGCACAACAGATATTTTGAACTTACTCTTCCTTAATTATATTACAATTAAATTGAAAAGAAACCTGAGGCCATGTATTTCCCTTTTTTAAAGTTAAAATGTTTGCATATTCTAGGATATTACCATCTATCTTTTTGAATGTATAATTCTATAATTTTTGATTCCAATATTGTTGGACTATTTCTAATCAATGGATAGTAGCTGCCTATATTCACTATTACAAGAAATAGATGTAATTCATTTATATTAATTATTCATAGCATATTTATTCCATCAAATTCAGCATGCTATTAAAACACATAGTCAGGATTTGGCTTTTGTAATGCATGTATTTTATTAGTTTCAGTCATAGTATTTTCAAAATTTTCTGTTATTAAAATATTTCTAAATAGCAGCCAGAGGTTATCAGATGATTATTCTTATTGGAAATTTTGCTTCTCCTATTTTACACAGCATTAACTTTAATGTAATAAAGAACTAGCTTGCCACGGTTATCACTACTGTTACTTGAATCATCCCACAGTTGGTAAAGTTCGAGAATATCCAGTTATTTTTGATATCAATCTTTTATATTAGCTTTCTGGCCCTTTTGATAGTTTCACATCTTTCATGTACTTTTTCTCCCTTCATCTGCGATGTTGCCGATTATCATCATCCTCAAAATTTTGCATAGTTTTATACAATATGACTTGAAGTGTATTCCCTTAAAAGTGAATGTTATTTAAGAAACTACGTTATTTTTGAAAATAGGTTTTCTTGTTTGTTTTTTTCACAGGATCTTACTCTGTCATAACGCTGGAGGACAGTGATATGATAAAGGCTCACTGCAGCCTTGACCATCTGGGTTCAAGCAGTCCTGCATCCTCAGCCATCCAAGTATTTGGCACCACAGGTGCCGCACTATACCCAGCTAATTGTTTATTTTTTTGTAGAGATACCTATGTTGTCCAAGCTAGATTCAAATTCCTGGTCTCAAGTGACCCTACCATCTCAGCCTCACGAAGTTCTAGGAATATACACATATGCCACTGTGCCTGGCCAAAAGATAGGTTTCAAAAATTTACAATTAGGAAAAGTTAAACAAATTCCCTCTTGGGAGGGCTTCTACGAACTTTAATATAATATCCATTTTGAATTATTGATGCAGATATGCAGCATCAACTCTTGACCAGATAATAGATATATTCTACAGCATGGACTGTGGACATGGGAATAAACTGAACCTTAATCAGTAGTTGGGTAATTGATACCCTAAGCAAAACAATCAATCATGATAATTTAATTTAGATTGTTCATAATTAGAACTAAGAGGAAGAGAAAATTCAAGTGATTAAGACAGTAAACTGAAAAGAGAGAAGAGCATAGATTTTTGCCAATGATAATGAAGGCAAGACAGAGACTAGCTTGAGAAATGAGGCACATGGTAGAGACATTAAGAAAAATAGGAAAAATATGAGGGAGAAAACTTTTGGTAAGAGAAGCTGAACCTTCAGATAAGAACTTGTTTTTTACTACTTGTAAGATATCTAAGAACAAAAAAATAATTGAATGGGTCCAATGCTCAAGAGACTAATCTGAAAAGGCAGACCCTATTTGGTTATAAAAACATGGAAGAAACAATACCTTAGTAGTAGCCATGCTCATCAAAGGGAAAAAACAATTGAGTGAGAAGACAGGACTCATAGTCACTGGAGGGAATATAGAGAATGCATAGTGTATATTATATATATCACAACAATAAAACCTAGTTTCTGTGTTTGTGTTTTACAACCAGGAACATTAGGAATAAACAGAAATTCAACTTGCTTAAAAGCAAATTTTAGGATTATTAGGATGCAGAATTTAAACTAGCTCTTTAAAAGTAATTTTCAAGTTCTTCTTTTTGTCTCCAAAATTAAATCTTAATAGAATCTTGAAAATTTTATAAAATGTGGACCACTAATGCTACACTTCTATAAATCAGTTTTTTTGAAATTTTCAATAATTTGTTATTTTAAAATATTTTAACTGAATAGTATGCTGTCTAATCATGGTATAGATTCTTTCAGATCCAATCGTGGTTTGCCACTCATTGGTTGTATCATCTGGGAGCCCAGAATATTGAGAAAAATTATATGCATTATATGAAAGTTAAATATTTTATACTTGTTATGCATTTAAATGATAATAATCTTAATTTTATCCATAGACAGTTTAAGACATAGCTTTCATGAAATACAGGCAAAAAGCACAATAAAGTTTTTGTTATAACCTATTTCACATTTATGAAAAGGAAACTGAATTCTTAAGTCTTTCCATGACCCAAATTAGATATTATACTATGCCTAGGAAAAGGAAAGATAAAACAAAATTAAACAGTGAATTTCATCTGAAAGAAGTACTAAAGTAATTTGAAAGAGATTGTGATTTTAACTAGACAGTGGTTCTTCCATGTATATATTGTATAATTTGCCTCAACTAAGTTTTTCTTTTTCTTAATTGGACTAAAAAGTGAAATCTTTTATAAACAAAAGCAAAGTTTATCTCTGCATTGAAAGAAATGCAGCTATGGATTCTCAGCAGGTATCTCAGTGTGTTTCTGTAGAAGAAGCATTTTAAGAGACAGAAGGCATAGTCATGCAAATAAGATGAAAGAGAAAACCTTGCTTGCCCCTGCTTATCCAGCTTTTCTACAACTATTATATTTTTCTTTTTTTTTCCCAAAAGATTGTAGTCATGGATATGGTGGTTGGGCTTAGTTAATCATAAACCATCTATGGAATGCCAAATATGCAGTAAGAGTGAAAATTTGGATTATCACCTCAAACAGGTAAGTGCTTTTGTGATGTGTCCTTGCTATGGTTTGAATATTTGTTCCCTCTCAACATCATATTGAAATTAAATCCCCAATGTGTCAGTATTGAGAAGTAATTGGATCACGAAGGCTCTCCTACCATGAATGGACAATTACATTAGTGAATAAGTTAATTGAATTTGTTAATGAGTTAATGGGTTAATAGGTACTTATGGGATGTGACCTGGTGGCTTTATATGCAGAAGAGATACCTGAGCTAGCAGGCTGGAATGAGAGCACCTTCAGGCCCTTTCTATGTGATACCCTGAACTGCCTCAGGCCTCTGCAGTGAGTCGCTGACAAGAAGGTTCTTACCAGATGCACCTCTTTAACCTTGGACCTCTCAAACTCCATAAATGTAAGAAATGAATTCTTTTTATTTACAAATCACCTAGATTCAGGCATTTTGTTATAGCCAACAGAAAATGGACTAAGACAAGAAATTTGTACCCAAAGTATGTTGTCATAAAGCCAGGACACCCCTCAGGGTTCCATTTCTTCACATCTATCCACTTGCCCTTTGACCTTCTATATTGTGTTGTGATGCAGAATGAATGGTCTCACCAAAAATTAAAACCATGCCACTAAACATCTCAAACTGAAGAACTTTAAGCTAAATAAACCACTTTTCTTTAACAATTTCTAAGTCTCAGGTATGCTTTTATAGAAAAACAAAACAGACTAAGAGAGTTTGCTATAATAGTTCTGCTTTTCTTTTTTTGCATTATACAATTCTTTGATAATTTGTATTTCCCAAAGTAATTTATTCAATTGATAAATACGTATTGAATATTTTTAAGGAAACTACTCTAGAAGGCAATATAGAGAAATGAATCAGACACTGGTTTTAAACTTAACAATTCTATTTTTCCCCAGTAGATATGTGGCATGTATATAAACGATTTCAATGACAGAATATGTTCAGGATGCCCTGAGAGAAGTGTGGCACAATATCTGTTCAGTAACAGATACTTTGAGAGAAGAGCTATTGTTTCCTGTGCCTATTGGAGGAGGAAGTAGGAAGACATGGAATATGTCCATTAAAAGAAGATGAGGTTTCAGCTGAGTCTGAAAAGAGTTATAACACACATAAAGAGGGTATTCTGAGCATTACAGACATGGCCAACATTCTAATCAAATACTATTGTTGAGCAATTGAGAAAACTACTGAATTTTTTAATGGTTTCTATTGGCTATCAAATGACATTTAAGGCACTTAAGATTTACTGATATTCAAAGTTCTTTGTAAGCTAGTCTGAAAAAAAACCTGCTTTGAAACAATACAATTCAGTTTTTTAAAAATTTTCTACAGCTTATTTCTGTTTTTTTTCATATTATCATTTAAACATAGTAATATCTGAATTAAGTCAAGTTATAAACTAGTGTCTGAATATGTAAAACATTAGTACTGGCTTTTCATTTTTCTTGTTCTGGAGCTTCATAGTCTTAAGTAGCCACCAAGTAGCCACTGTCATTTATCTGCAGTTAGGACCTATTTATTACTGTTAGAATATGCAAAAAATTTACATCATTGACTGAAGCATTACTTAATTCACGTAACTCAGAAAGTATACCCACTTATCCAAAGATCCTGGCTTACACAGATCTGCTGAGCACCTGCTTAGTTAGAAATAATACTGAGGTTGTTAAAGGTAAGAACCAAAGCAGATGATTCTCTCTTGTGTCAGCATTTATCTGAAATATAAAAACACTTGACAAATTCTGTAACACCAAAATGGAAGAGAGGTAAATATAATAGTAGATATAGAAGACTGTATTTCAACCTAGCATTTTCTGACCAGTTCTTTTTAACTTTGCTTGTTATGAAAATATAAACATTTGAGAAAAATTTAAATGGAACTGAGATAATAATAATTGACAGTTGAGTTTTGCTCAGACTATCTCTGGAAGATAAAAAGGAAGACAATAATATCTGTCTGAAATAATTATTGTAATGATATATACATATGTTTGAGTATTTATTTTGATCATATGTTTCTTCTAGAAATTTTATTCATAGGCACTTAAAAGGATACTAGCACTGATGAGCACTAAGTAATTTTCTGTATTTTTGGACAAAATTCTATTTCATAAATGATTTTAGGTGGCTTCTGTGATTTATCAATTCAATACAATTTTTATAGCCTGAAATAAAAGTATGTTAAAATTTTATTTCTGAAAGGTTTTTACTTGGTGGACAGACTAAAATAATACATTTATATGTTAAAAAAACTAAACAAATAAACAACTTTGGCATTGGCAAGAGACTACATGGGATGAAAGTAAAGAGAATGCAATTAATTAGATCTAAAGCATCTAGGGAGCATTTCAATTAACCTAATTCTGAATGATCTAAGTGAAGACTTTACTTTTTTCTTGTTAAATTGGAAAGAAAATGTAAGAGTTTGTAAGAACATGTTTTTATTTCTGTTTTTCTGTTGTAAGCAGTAATCAGAAGTACTATAAACCATCACAATTTTCATCCACTGACCATTTAAACACTATAAACCACAATAAGATAAATACAGCTTTGAATTGATTTAATGGAGGTTTGCAATAGAGTGAAAAATAAGATTAATTCAATAATTATTCACTTAGAATCAACTTGATGCTGTAGACACATAATTTTTAAAAACTATTACTGTGAGATGCTCACAGTCTACTGGAACAGATGACACATATACAAATAATTGCAGAATTTTGATATTCTTTAGCTTAAATCTTCAGACTTTGTTTTTACAGAATCTTTAATTTAAAAAAAAAACACTGGTTTCAAACTTTCTTCCAATATATGTATTTAAAATAAGTAACATATTTCCCGTATAAGGCTCTATGCTAGGATTCAAAGTGTGCTTCAGTGTTTCTGTGCTTCCCAAACTTTCAGGGTCTCTGCCAGTTCAAAACTAATTTTATAATAATACTAAAACAAAATAATATGACTGTCTCATTCTCATTCTTTTGTAAGTAAAAAAGGTACATCACTACAGATTGAATGCAGGAGTAAACAAAAATCTAGTTGTCTTCTATTACGACAGACATTCAAGAGATTTAGAAATGTGAAATGGAGCTACTTTTCACTAATATTTACTGTCTTAAAAAGATGGCTGTATTTTCTAAAAATGCATTGTTCATATTAACATGTAATAGACATATGATTGATATTTCAAATCAGTTATTTAAAATACTTTAAGATTTCCAGTTTTAATTTTTAATTGTGGTCTTCAAAAATTAAGAGTGTGAAGAAGCAATGAAAACCAATACTTGAGATTGTAATTAAACATCACAAGCTTTCCAGCTTTTCAGCTTTCAATCAAGTTTTATCTTAATTTTTTTTCAGAAATTAAGTATTTTTCACCTTACCTATACTCTTCATAATTCTATATGAAGGTCAAGATTGAACCACTAAGTAAAATTGCTACACTACAGCAAGAATGAGTTCAGGAAATCTGAGTCATGACCTATCAAACTAGTAATATCCTCATGTCATTAGAAATGAAATGAAAATTGCAAGTGTTAAAGCCTGGAATTTCAAGTACAACATGATGTGAGAATATCATGCATACATAAATATGTGTATGTATGTATAAAATTTTAAATATGTCTGTAATGTCTATACAATTGTGTGTATAGAGCGTTAACTAGTTGCATATAAAAGTTAGTTACCAATTATTTATATGCTCAAATCCTTAAATCCATTCTCTGCAAAAGTCTTAGTTTTTCCTAGGTTTTACTATCATGTGTTTTTACATCTTCAGCAGTTAGTAGGTACACTTGTTATTAAATATGTAATGAATAAATAAAATTCTATGTACAAGAATGTTGTTGCCCCAGTTTATGTGTATAATTTTCTGTGTCAACTCAGAAGGCTTATTAATTCTGTTTTGGAAATTGGAGAAGGAAGTATCACAAATAAGCTAGCTCAACATCTTAGTAAGCTGTTCCTGATCAGTTACTAGCAATACCTTATTCTGTGTACATATTTTGTATATCATTCTTGTCACTAAGCATTTTATGAAATACATTTATTAGGGAAAAATATCCAAGAGATTTAGGGTTTATTATTTTTGGTGTTAGAATAGTATTATATAGTTTAAAGTAGGAGAATATCGTAATTAGATTGCATTTTAGAAAAAAATCAGGTCGGTAAATCAGTGTGATATTTATGGTAGACTACAGAAAAACACATGAGTTACAGATAAAAAGTAGTGTCTAATTCACTCATATCCAAACTAAGGCAGCCATAGTAGGGATGAAGAGGAAAATATAATTTATCAAATATGAGTGTTGAAATAAACAAATATGATAAACAGTGCATAATAAATTGAATACATGATTGCCATCTGTAGAAATTAAGAGAGAAGATTTAATTCCATCATGGCCCAAACATCACTGATTAAAATGAAAGTTTATTTTCACATTTATATAAAACTAGATATAGAGCAAGGTATTGGGAAGTATATTAGCTCATTCTCACACTGCTATGAAAAAATATCCCAAACTGGATAATATATCAAGAAAAGAGGTTTAACTGACTCACAGTTTCTCATGGCTGGGAAGGCCTCAAGAAACTTATAATTATGGTGGAAGGGGAAGAAGAAAATGTTTTTCTTGATGAGGCAGCAGGAGAGAGAAGTGCTGAGCAAAAGGAGGAAAAGGCCCTTATAAAACCATTAGGTCTTGTGAAAATTTACTATCATGAGAATGGCACGAAGGTAACTGTTCCCATGATTCAATTACTTCCCACTGGGTCCCTCCCATGACACATAGGGATTATGGAAACTACAATTCAAGATGAGATTTGGATTGGGACACATCAAATCTCATCATATCAAACCATGCCAATCTGCCCCTTCCCCCTCTCATATCACATATTGTCACATTTCAAAACAATAAATCCCTTCCAAGACTCTCCCCAAACCTTAGCTAATTCCAGCATTAACTCAAAAGTCCAAGACCAAAGTCTAATCTGAAGTAAGGCAAGTCCTTTCCACCTGTGAGTCTGTAAAATCAAAAGCAACTTAGTTACTTCCTAGATACAATGGGGGTGTAAGCATTGGATAATTACACCCACTCCAATTGGGAAAAATTGGTTAAAACAAAAGGGGCTACAGGAAGTCTGAAATCCAATAGGTTAGTCATTACATTTAAAAGCAGAAGACAAGAAATAACTAAAATCAGAGTAGAACTGAAGGAGATAGAGACAGAAAAAACCCTTCAAAAATCAATAAATCCAGGAGCTGTTTTTTTGAAAAGATCAACAAAATGCAGAACACTAGCCAGATTAATAAGACAAGAGAGAATAATCAAATAGATTCAATAAAAAACGATAAAGGGGATATTACCACAGATTCCACAGAAATACAAACTACCATCAGAGAGTATTACAAACAACTCTATGCACATAAACTAGTAAACCTGGAAGAAATGGATAAATTCCTGGACACTTGCATCCTCCTAAGCCTAAACCAGGAAGAAGTCAAAACCCTGAATAGACCAATAACAAGGGCAGAAGTTGAGGCAGCAATTAATAGAAGTTGAGGCAGCATTTAAGAGCCTACCAACCAAAAAAAGCCCAGGTCCAGATGGGTTCACAGCCAAATTCTACAAGACAAAGAGGAGCTGGCACCACTCCCTCTGAAACTATTCCAAACAATCCAAAAAGAGGGAATCCTTCCCAAATCATTTTATGAGACCAACATCATCCTGATACCAAAACCGAGCAGAGACTCAACAAGAAAATAAAACTACAGGCCAATATCCAAGATGAACATAGATGCAAAAATCTTCAATAAAATACTGGCAAACCAATTGCAATGGCACATCAAAATGCTTATCCACCACGATGAAGTAGGCTACATCCCAGGAATGCAAGGCTGGTTCAACATACGCAAGTCTATAAACGTAATACACCACATAAAAAGAACCAAAGACAAAAACCACATGATTATCTCAAGAGAGGCAGAGAAGGCCTTTGACAAAATTCAACAGCCCTTTATACTAAAAACCCTCAATAAACTAGGTATTGATGGAACGTATCTCAAAATAATAAAAGCTATTTATGACAAACCCACAGCCAATATCATACTGAATGGACAAAAACTGGAAGCATTCTCATTGAAATCTGGCACTAGACAAGGATGCCCTCTCTCACCACTCCTATTCAATATAGTATTGGAAGTTCTAGCCAGAGCAGTCAGGCAAGAAAAAGAAATAAAGGATATTCAATTAGGAAATGAGAAAGTCAAATTGTCTCTCAATTTGCAGATAACATGATTATATATTTAGAAGACCCCATCATCTCAGCTCAAAATCTCCTTAAACTGATAATCAAATTCAGCAAAGTCTCAGGATACAAAATCAATGTGCAAAAATCACAAGCATTCCTACACATCAATAACAAACTTAAAGAGAGCCAAATCCAGAATGAACTCCATTCACAATTGCTACAAAGAGAATAAAATACCTGGGAATACAACTAACAAAGAATGTAAAGTTCTTCTCTTCCAGAAGAACTACAAACCACTGCTCAACAAAATAAGAGAGGACACAAACAGATGGAGAAACATTCCATGCTCATGATTATGAAGAATCAGTATCATGAAAATGGCCATACTGCCCAAAGTAATTTACAGATTCAATGCTATCCCCATCAAGCTACCAATGACCTTCTTCACAGGACTAGAAAAAAACACCTTAAATTTCATGTGTAACCAAAAGAGACTCTGCATAGCTAAGTCAATTCTAAGCAAAAGGAACAAAGCTGGAGGCATCACACTATCTGACTTCAAACTATATACAAGACTACAGTAATCAAAACAGCATGGTACTGGTACCAAAACAGGGATATAGACCAATGAAACAGAACAGAGGCCTCGGAGGCAATGCCACACATCTACAACCATCTGATCTTTGACAAACCTCACAAAAACAAGCAATGGGGAAAGGATTCCCTGTTTAATAAATGGCATTGGGAAAACTGGCTAGCCATGTGCGGAAAGCAGAAACTGGACACCTTCCTGACACCTTACACTAAAATTGACTGAAGATGGATTAAAGACTTAAACATAAGACCTAATACCATAAAAACCCTAGAAGAAAATCTAGGCAAAACCATTCAGGACATAGGCATAGGCCAGTACTTCATAACTAAAACACCAAAAGCATTGGCAACAAAAGCCAAAATAGACAATGGACCTAATCAAACTCCAGAGCTTCTACACAGCAAAAGAAACAGTCATTAGAGTGAATTGGCAACCAACAGAATAGGAAAAAATTTTTGCAATCTACACATCTGACAAACGGCTAATATCCAGAATCTACAAAGAACTAAAACAGATTTATAAGAAAAAAACAAAAAATCCCATTCAAAAGTGGGTGAAGGATATGAACAGACACTTTACAAAAGAAGACATATATGAGGCCAACAAATATATGAAAAAATGCTCATCATCACAGGTCATTAGAGAAATGCAAATCAAAACCACATTGAGATACCATCTCTCGCCAGTTAGAATGGTGATCATTAAAAAAATCTGGAGACAACAGATGCTGGAGAGGATGTGGAGAAATAGGAACACTTTTACACTGTTGGTGGGAGTATAAACTATTTCAACCATTGTGGAAGACAGTGTGGCACTTCCTCAAGGACCTAGAAATAGAAATTCCATTTGACCCAGCAATCTCATTACTCGGTATATATCCAAAGGGTTATAAATCGCTATATTATAAGGACACATGCAAACGGATGTTCATTGCAGCACTGTTCACAATAGCAAAGACTTGGAACCAACCCAAATGCCCATCAATGATAGACTGGACAGGGAAAATGTGGCACATATACACCATGGAATATTATGCAGCCATAAAAAACGATGAGTTCGTGTCCTTTGTAGGGACACAGATGAAGCTGGAAACCATCATTCTCAGCAAACTGACACAAGAACAGAAAATCAAACACCTCATGTTCTATAGGCAGGTATTGAACAATGAGAACCTATGGACACAGTAAGGGGAGCATCACACACTGGGGTCTGTCGGCGGGGAACTAGGCGAGGTACAGTGGGGGGTGGGGAGTTCAGGAGGGATAACATGGGGAGAAATACCAGATACAGGTGATGGGGAGGAAGGCAGCAAACCACATTGCCATGTATGTACCTATGCAATGGTCTTGCATGTTCTTCACATGTACCCCCAAATCTAAAATGCAATAAAATATATATTTAAAAAAAAGTTTCAAAATGATCTTATTTGAATCTGTGTTCCAGATCATGCTGATGCAAGAGGTTGGCTCCCACAGTCTTGGTCAGCTCTGCCCTTGTAGCTTTTCAATGTGCAGTTACTCTGCAGGTTACCTTCATAGTCTGCATTGAATGTCTGTGGCTTTTTCATGAACATGGTGCAAGTTGTTGGTGGATTTACCATTCTGGCATGTCGAGGATGATTGTCCTCTTCTCACAGCTCCACTAGGCAGTGCCCCAGTGAGAATTGTGTGGGGGCTTCAACCCCACATTTCCCTTCTGCACTGCCCTACTAGAGGGTCTCAATGAGGGCTCGACCCGAGTAGCAATCTTCTGCCTGGACATCCAGGCATTTCCATTCATCCTCTGAAATCTAGGCAGAGGTACCCAACTGTCAATTCTTGACTCCCGTGCAACCAGAGGCCAAACATTGCATGGATGCTGCCAAGACTTGGGATTTACATCACCTGAAGCAACAGCCTGAGCTATATGTTGTCCCCTTTTAGCTATGGCTGGAACTAAAGCAGCTGGGATGCAAGGAACCATTTTCTGAGGCTGCACAGAACAGGGAGGCCCTGGGTCCACCCAACAAAACCACCTTTTCCGACTGGTCCTTCAGGCTTGTGATGGGAAGTGCTGCCATGTAAGTCTCTGACATTCCATGGAGACATTTTCCCCATTGTCTTCATGACTAACATTTTGTTCCTTGTTACTTAAGCAAATTTATGCAGCAAGTTTAAATTTCTCCCCAGAAAATGAGTTTTCCTTTTCTTTTTTTTTTCCTTCTTTTTTTTTTTTTTTTGAGGTAGAGTCTTACTCTCATTCCCAGGTTGGAGTGAAGTGGTGTGATCTCAGCTTATCGCAACCTCTGCCTTCCAGGTTCAAGCAATTCTCTGCCTCTGTCACCCGAGCAGCTGGGATTACAGGTGAGTGCCACCACACCTGGCTAATTTTTGTATTTTTAGTAAAGACTGGGTTTCACCATCTTGGCCAGGCTGGTCTTGAACTCCTGAACTTGTGATCCACTCACCTTGGCCTCCCAAAGTGCTGGGATTACAAGTGTGAGCCACCACGCCCGGCTGAGTTTTTCTTTCCTATTGCATCTTCAGGCTGCAAATTTTCTCAGCATTTATGCTCTGCTTCCTCTTGAACACTTTGCCACTTAGAAATTTCTTCCACCAATACCCTAAATCATCTCTGTGAAGTCAAAGTTCCACAGATCTTTAAGGCAGGGGCAAAATGCTGCCTAGTCCCTTTGCTAAAGCATAGCATGTCACCTTTATTCCAGTTCCCAACAAGTTTCTCATCTCCATTTGAGACAACCTCATTATCAGCATTATAGTCAAAGCCATTCAACAAGTTTCTAGGAAGTTTCAAACTTTCCCACATTTTTCTGTCTTCTTCTGAGCCCTCCAAACTATTTCAACCTCTTCCTGTTACCCAGTTCCAAAATTGCTTCCACATTCTTAGGTATCTTTACAGCAGGACCACACTCTGCAGTACCAATTTACAGTATTAGTTTGTTCTCATGCTGATAATAAAGACATATCAAAGACTGGGTAACTTATAAAAAAAGGTTTAATTCACTCACTGTTTTGCATGGTTGGGGAGGCCTCAGAAAACTTACGATCATGGTGAAAGAGGACGCAAAAACATTCTTTTTGACAAGGTAGCAGGAGAGAGAAGTGCTGAGCAAAGGGGAAAGAGCACCTTATAAAACCATCACATCTCATGAGAACTTGCTCACCGTTACGAGGACAGCATCAGGGTAACTGCCCCCATGATTCATTATCTCCCACAAGGTCCCTCCCATAACACGTAAGGATTATGAGAACTATGACTCAACATGACTTTTGGGTGAGGACACAGCCAAACCATATCAGGAAGGTAGGACAACTCCAACTTCTTTTATCTAAATATTACTGGACATGTTCCTATGTTCCTTGACTTCTATGGGTATCCAGTGTTTATTTTTAAAGTGGAGTTCATAATACTAATCTAATTAGCAATATTAACCTAATACATAGATATATAGTTAAATCTAAAGTATTAATTATGTGAAATAATAATGTTTGTTATCTGACATTTTTAAAAGATAGATTTCTAGACTAAAATAAAATAGAAGGGGAGGATATCTTGTCCAATTTATAATATCTTTTGGCTTAGTTTTTGAGATAAGGATAAGAATATTGTTTTACTCTGAAATTCATGATATATGAATGTTAAATCTCATGGGTAACTACTACTTGTATAATTTCCAATTTGTTAATAAAAAAAAGGAAAGGAGCAAAAACCCACAATCAAAGGCAATAACATGAAAAAATAAACAGCAAATGCAGTATAACGATAAAGATAAATTTTTCAATTATATCAGTAATTACAATTAGGAAAATGAATTATACTTCCCTCCCCTCAAAACAAAGATTTTAAGACTAGATGTAAAACATAAAGACAACTGTATGCTGCATATAAGAAACACCTTAAAATATCAGAGTACAGATGGATGAAGAAAATGATAAGAAAAACATACATGCAGCTCCTCTTCCTTGGTAAGTTGTCATAGTCTATGTATTATTCTGTGACACCTACATTAATTCAAAATGAGTTTGTGAGATTCTTCTATATTAATTCAGTTTTGGAGATAAAATATTTAAGCACTATGCTGTTCAGGATTATAGAAATATGTAAAAAATTGTAAGTGATTAACTTATTTAAAAAATTAAAAGATGCCTACATCTTTAAAGACTGAAAGACAATTGAATCTGGGAGAGTCTCATGGGGACCTCCAAGAAACTGGGTTGTTTTTTTTTAAGTCAAGAGTATTTATTACTATGTACATTTACTCAAAATATTAAATATTATGCTGTATATTAAATATAAATTTGCTTAGCCGATATTGTAGATATACATAAAATATATTTTAATTGCTAAAATAATCATAGTCATTTTCTTATGGTGTTAAAATTTGTTTGTGAATATCAGTGAAAATGATGGAGTAGGCAGCTCCAATTACCTGTCCTTCCACAGAAACATAAAAACAAAAATTAAAAAATCAAGCATCAACTATTAGAACTAACTTTGTCAGAACTCTGGAAAACCCTCAAATCTTTGTAGCACTCAAGTAAATACTGAATCAAAACAATGGTCATTTTAATATAATAGGAAAGCTCCACAGGTCGTTTACTTGTGCTTTTCTGGCTCCCTCTCCAGATGACTGATGAAACATTAACATTTGAGAAGCACTGCCACTGGTATAGCTGTGAAAATTGACAGGTAAAGCACAGCAACTTGGAATATTATTTCATTCAACCAGTGCAATGTATGACATTGCTTTCATATTTAAAATAATGCCAATAGATTATGAAGTGCTTCCCATCTTGCTAAGTCGTAAGAATATGGCAAAGTTAGTTGACATTGATAAATAGGACCTCTACCTGATGATTTTTGAGATCTGGGATTTATAAAATTTTAGGAAAAATTTTAGTATCAAGACATAGAAAATAAAATTTATGTAGATTTTTACTTTAAATTATAAGCCACTAACAACATCTCTTTTAATTTAGGGAGTTATCTCAGTCTTTTCTCCATAAACTTAAGGTTAAAAAAGCATTTGTCCTGTTCTACTTTTAAGAATGGTTAGGTAGAATGATTTGTGAAGTACAAATCTAGATAATCATCCACCATACCTTGCCTACCAAAATAATATGGCAAATTACTTAGTTTAAAACTTGCTATATTTATTTAGTTCATATATAGACATATATAAATATATATATGTGTGTGTGTGTGTGTACATATATATATGTATACACATATATGGGTATATGTGTATATATTTTACTAATTTTCTTATTCTTTTGCAAAGTAAAGACTTTTGGATATACATTCAAGTTGTAATATGTTAGCCAATTATATTTACTAATAATTATTTTGAATATATGTTCATTTTATATTAGTTTCAATGGAAGTTTCTTGAACTTCGCTGCTCTCCCAACTCTATAGGTTGGAGGCAAATATTGACATTTGGAATTTTATATGCATTTGGGAAGATAATTTTTGACTTTCTTTACAGGTCAGAAGAACAAAAAACAAAGCTTAGTTTTGGAAAAATGGGTTAGGGTGACAAAATTCTGAACTTGAACTTGCTTTCATTGTCTGAATTATAAAATGAATTTATTTTACAACCATTATAAGAAAACACATTCTCCAAAACATAAATTTAACAAATCATTTCCCAAAATAGTTCTGAAAATATCAATTGCTCTGCAAGAGGAAATTATTTCTTGTCAAATAAGAATATTATTCTTAGCTTAATGATTTGTATCTTAATAGTCTTCTCCAAAAATGTACCAATTATTACTTAACAATGCACATTATTACTTAACCATTATTTAGTCAGATAACCAATCTTCATTTGATTATACTCAGATAATAAGAATAAAATCTGGAGAAAGATGAATATGTTAAGCAATTCAGTAATTAGGTTATTTTTTGTCTTCGTAACCACAATAAGGTAAACCTCATGAAGGCAAGAATCACATTTTATACTGTTTTTTTTTATGTACAATATAGCTCCAGGGCCTAGTTCAAAACATTTATTGCTTGAATAAATAAATGATGAATGCAAAATAAAACTAATTTCATACAGAAGCTATTTCCTCATCATTATTGTTATTCTTCCTTAATATTTCATTGTAAACATATCCCCAGGTAGTATTCCTAAAGAAATCCAGATGGAGAACTAAAAAAAGATATGAAGTCTTCCAAATTTACTGTCAGACATTTGCATTGAATAAGAATACCTACGTAAGTCTCTACAAAAAGGCAAGTGAAGAGAGATTGAAATATATATTTCTGAGATTTGGCAGGAGTTTTATGAAGTTGAATTTGGAAAATAAATGATGAGTCACAACCATTTGGGAAGATGTAAACACAAACTTAAGATAACATATTAAAAATGCAGCAATAATGTATTTTAGTATTCCCCTTCTGATATATTTCTCCCATTCTTATACTCTATAGATGCCTTTAATTATATATGAAGAAAGAGGTTTTATCTGTGGAACATGACTGGTTTATAATGGATTACAAAACTTGAGAGAGCTTCTTTTTCAAAAAATGGTTTAAGGCTGAGCGTTGATTGACTTGCAATGGGTGGGTAACTATTTGCAAATAATACCAAGTAAGATTCTCTCATGCCTATGTTGTTATGCCTTTGGTTTCTCATCAGTATCCTAAAGACTATCTGTGCAGATAAATAGATCCTGCTCAGTTAAAAATATTCCAGTCATTGTACCTGAAAAAAAGGAAACAATCAAATGGTTCCTATTCCTCATTGAACATAATACTGTGTTATGCTAACCTACAATGCCCAGGTGTGCCTAGAATTTCTTAGATCTTAAATTTTGTCTATTTCTTTTTTGAATTTGCCACAATCTAGGGATGGGAGACATTATCAACTGACATGAAACATGTTAACCCCAGTTCAAGAATAAACCAGGTTGTTTTGGCTTCAAGCTCTAGATGAGACATTCCCTTTAGCAAACAAATTTTAGAGCTAAAGGCACTGTGAGTGATCTGTTTTTCAGTAAAATGATTCATGAAGTAAAGATTTATCCCAGTTAGTATCTACCTCAAATATACACATACAATTATTTCAATCAAATCAGTAAGAAACAATAAAAACTTTAAATTTAATTCCATGTAAATATAATAGCTACCTGTTTAAGACTTTAAAACAACCAACTGCTTGAGACGAGTTACCTATACTTACAAACGGCTATTTCTAAAAGATTAGGTTACATCTTTCACTTTGTCAGTACAAGGTGAAACAGAGTTATATACTTGTGGCAGCTTCATTATCAGGATTCAGATAATATAGAAATGTTAATGTTGTAAAATCAAAAAGGTATAATTATATAATATGGAATGCATATAATTCTATAGATAAGTGAGACAGTATAAGAAAATTATTTTAAATGACAAAGGATCTCAACAAAGGTTACTGAAATTTAAAAAGTACAATTTCAAAAATCCAAATTTTTAGTATGTGAAATAATCCGTTTTAATTATCTTTCTCCAAAAATATTTGAAATAAAAGTGTTTTGTGTGTGTTGTGTTATAGAGACTAAAAATAATTTTTGCCAAAGTAGTAAATTTTATCTTTATAATTATTAACAGTAAACTCTATATATGTCAAAACTTCTTAATCACAAATAAGTAATTTATCACTAAAAGTACCATAGAAACATAATCCTTTGTTGCTAAGTAATTGTATATAGTGGAGAAGAACAAGTACACAGTATCAACTCAAGACATATAACTTTCATTATGGTACAAAAAAATGGAGGGAGGTGGCCAGCATAGGGGACTTCAGAACACCTTGGTACTTCAGAGAGCATAGGAATCCACTGACATCTGAATCCTGCAGCAATTACTTGTCTCTGCTTCCTACCTGTTGTGTGAGCTTGGGTACTTTTTAAAATCTGAACCTCATTTTTCTCCAAAATTATGGTATCTCCTTTAATAGAGGAGGAATTGCCCCCACGAAGGAGAATGCTAGCACCGTGACTATTATTTTAAAAGAATGTGTAAGTTCACAATCACTTACCCAAGGAGGTATTCAAAACTGAATATTTATTCCATAACTTTGGTGACAAACTCATTTAGCACAAATCTGACCTGAAGTAATCTATAGTTTTTATTTATTCAATTTATTGAAGCAAAATGTATGGTTTACTTCAGAATAGTAGTGTTTAATAACGGGTGGTTCCCTAGACTTTCTGTGGTTTTACACATTATATTATAATCACTTCACAGTAATCCTCTCATATTCTTTCAGGATTTCAGTTACCTATGGTCATCTACTGTCCAGATACAGTAAGTGGACTACTCAGGGATAAACAATTTGTAAGTTTTCATTGCACACCATTCCGAGTGGCATGAGGAAATGTCATGCCATCGGCTTTGTCCTACCTTGGGACATCAAACATGCCTCTGGCCAGTAAATTCATACTGTATAGTTCCTAAGTAGCTCTCCTAGTTATCAGATCAACTGTCACAGTAATGCAGTGCCTGTGTTCATGTAATCCATTTTTACTTAATAACAGCCACAAAGCACAAGAGTAGTGATGCTGGTATAATATTATGATTGTTGTATTTTTAATATTATTTATTGCTGTCTTTTGCTGTGACTAATTTACAAATAAAACTTTATCATAGTATGTACATAAAGGGAAAACTATATATATTCCTGTATATATATCCTTATATACATAGGATAACTCCCTTTCTATATATATAATATATAACTCTCTCTATATAATATATATTATAGATATCTATAATATAATATATATTATATAGTAGTTGTATATATTATGTGTAATATATTATATAGTTATATATTATATCTATTATATATATATTATATCTATATATAGAGAGAGTTATCCTACATATATAGGGATATATTTATATGAATATAGGAATATATATAGTTTTCCCTATATGTACATACCAACGATAAAGTTTGATTTGTAAATTAGTTTCATTTGATAAAGTTTTATTTGTAAATTATAATATATATATATTATAATATATATATTACATATATTATATATATCATAATCCCCATGTGTCATGGGAGGGACCCAGTGGGAGGTAATGAATCATGGTGGCAGTTACCCTCATGTCCTCATAACAGTGAGTGAGTTTTGGGGGAGAGAAGAATTACTTAGGATATTCTAAATATATATAATATTGTCCACTTGTGAATGGAAATAGTTTCATATCATACTTTTAAACATAAATATCATTGATTTTTATTTCTTGCCTAATTTTCCTGAGTTTATTATTGTTGTATTTCTTCTTACAGTTGTGCATGTAACCAATATTTCATCACAACTATGAGCTCCACCCCACCTCATCTTGCACTGATGCCCTCCTCTCTCTGTTTAAGTGACAACATACCACGTCATTCCATTTTCTTCTTGAGGCCCTTCTGACATCTCTTGGTCTTCAACACTCTGTTCTAGCACACTGTGATTCTAACACACTGTGATTCTCTTGCTCCTGCAAAGCACAGATTTCAACCTTGCTTGATGGATGAAACTGATCAGGCAGAGAAACAAAGTGAAAAAGGAGGAAGAACTGAGGACATAATTAAGGTGTTGCTTTGCTGAGAGGGTAGTTCTCCAGGTTCAACAGAACATATTTAAAGTTTAGAAACAGAAATTGTGATTAAATTTATGATGATAAAACTTAATATCTTTCCCGGTTTTTTCATAATGCATATTATGGCCTTCAAAGTATTTGGGGTTCCCAAA
Organism: Cheracebus regulus; assembly: GCA_963574635.1. Taxonomy (NCBI): domain Eukaryota; kingdom Metazoa; phylum Chordata; class Mammalia; order Primates; family Pitheciidae; genus Cheracebus; species Cheracebus regulus. Next base: position 25,347 of record CAUYQU010076796.1, read on the forward strand.
AGATTAAATAAACATATGTAAATGTGACCATAAAGTATCAATAATACAAATAGTGATTTTAGCAATAGCTAATACTTAAAGAATATCTGCATTATTATTGAGTCACATAAAGAGAGATGATTCTTCCTGTGTTGAGAGAGGTATTGTGGCAGGGAGAATCATTTATATCATGTACACATAAGTCTTGATTCCAGTACAACTGTTCTGTCAGCAAGTTTCGCAAGTACTTCTAAGCATGTACGTAATAACTTAGTATTCTTTCATGTGTGCTCAAAGTGTGCTGTAGATACACCATTACTAGATACACCAATAATACTCAGATCAAATTTGCTCACTTTCTAACATTTTAAAACATAAATAGGATCTTTCAGTGAAATAAAAACATTCTATCTGAAGGTAAGAGCATGTGAGGAGTAGCTGAGCTCTTTTAATCTTCTACTCCCTGCCAGTAAAGAGTTGCCAAACTTCCCTGCACATGTTGAGTGAAGAATTTCCTAAGTATCCAGAGCTTGAAAGGTTCTAATCATGAATTCTAAGCAGGGCAAAAGCACCACTGAGAAATGTTCTTCATGTGTCTGTAAGAAGGCACTGTGGGAATAAAATGTTCTGCTGTCAGTTGAAATAAAAATTTCAACTACAAATACAGAAATAAGAAATTCTAACAAGAAGCAACATAGAAACCCTGATATATCAAAAAATTAGAAAACTAGTAGGAAAAGCCAGTTCAAAGCTGAATGAGACAAAAATTATATCTCTATTTCTAATATGCTTACTGTTTTATAAAATCAAGTAGTGTCATTACCTATATACACACATACTCTCGTATTTATCTACTATGTACAGCTCTTTAAAATACTGTCGAAAAGCCTGAAAAGCTTCAACTTTTTAACTGAAAAAGATAAAGTGAAATGAAAGAGCAACATATCTAAGCCTGAACATTCTTCAGACTTTTTTTGGAATTCCAAAGTCTGAATAACGTTATTTACAATTTCACACTGACTAAACCCACCTAGTGTGGCGAGGGTTTATAATGGTCAGATACGAAATTTTCACACAATGTACCCTACGATTCTGTTTTGTCAAATGGCAAATTTTGCAAAAATCATGACAAAATTAGTCTAATAAAATAAGCAAAGAAAAAATAGTGCATTTTGTATATTAACATGATCAAACTATTTTTAAGATTCATCAAAAATACTGGCTATTTACCTAAAAGCTTTAGATTTAATGCTTCTAATGTAAATCTTTAGCTCTGCTTGCTACTGAAACCACACTAAATATCCAGGAAAAGGACAGTAACATCATACAATAGTAAACATTTTGAAGTGAGCCAATTTTTAGTACGCATAAGCCAAAAGGCCCAGAAATTGCTATGTTTAAGGACTGCTGAAACAGGACAGTGTTTCTCTGCCCTTGTCATACCCTGATAATATAAATCACAGCAAATGTTTTGTTATGCATCCTGTATACATTCTGGAGATCCAGTATATGGTGCGGTGCCTACAGTTCATAACACTGTATTGTAACTTAAAACAAGTTGAGAGTATATATTACTTATGTTTTTCATCACAGCCACAAAAAGGGGTAATTATGTGAACTAAGGAATATAAGTTTGATTGTGGCAATCATTTCACAATGCAAATATGTATCAAACAACAATAATGTACACCATAAATATATACAATATTATATGTCAATGATACATTAATAATTGTGGGGGCAAAAGAACAGAATTGAATTTTACTCCCTTAAGGAAAATTAGAGAGTTTTTTATTGTAGGACTCTCACATACAACTGGATATGGATGTTAAGGAGGAGATTAAGTTTTTAAAAAATCATAAACACAGATATCCATATTTTATAATCACACCAAGATTTGAGGGTCTCTATGTTACTGGGTTACCAAATTACAGTAATGTGGCACACTGTAAAAAGAATATTTGGACATTTTTGTCTGTGAAATTTGATTAATAAAAGTGAAAGAAGACTTCACACTTTGGCAAAATGGAGCATTATGGTGATGAATCTTATTGATGAGCAAAGATCTGCATTTCAATTATTGTTGTCTTAATCTTAAATATGAAGAGAAACTCTAGAATCAGCACATACTCAATAAATTTCTTTAAGGAGTAAAACCAAAATAATCATTGAAAATAGTGCAAAATAAAATAATACACAAAGAAAAAACTTAAAATGAAATTGTCTGCTGTGATATTTTAAAAAGTTATAACACATTCATGGAACAGGAATAGGATATTATAAATTTGGAATATTCACAGTAATAAAAAAGAGTTCTTGGAGATTAAAAGTGTGATAACATAATTTAAAACTACACTCATATCTCACTACAAAAATTAAAATCTTCCAAAGTGAAATAAACCAAAGAAAAAACAACTTCTACTTTTGTGAAAATAAAGTGGACATACATTTCCCTATTCTTCCCAATAAGTACAATAAAAACTTAACGCTTTCCTAACAAAGACCTGGAACCAACCCAAATGCACATCTATGATAGAATGGACAAGGTAAATGTGGCACATATACACCATGGAATACTATGCAGCCATAAAAGATGATGAGTTTGTGTCCTTTGCAGGGACCTGGATGAATCTGGAAACCATCATTCTCAGCAAACTGACACAAGAACAGAAAATCAAACACCACATGTTCTCA
>CAUYQU010076797.1:0-96524 GCA_963574635.1 Cheracebus regulus
AGAAGCGCCGCGCCGGCCAAAAGAATTGCGCTGGCGACCCATGTGACTCCTTCGCCGGGAATCTCCCAGCCTGTGGGCATCAAAAATTCGTCTGCAATTTCGGCATCCACTCGCTCTCTGCGCTTTCACTGGGAGCTACAATCCTGAGCTGCTGCTACGCGGCCATCTTGGATCTCTCTCCAATTTTTGTATTTTTAGTAGAGATGGGTTTCACCATGTTGGCCATGCTGGTCTTGAACTCCTGACCTCAAGTGATCCGCCTGCCTCAGCTTCCCAAAGTGCTGGGATTACAGGTGTGAGCCACCGTGCCTAGCCGGCAGTTGTTTCTTAGTTATGGCACTAAAAGCACAAACAACTAAAAAAAGAGAAATCAGACTTCATCAAAATTAAACATTTTTGTATGTTGAAGGAGACTATCAAGAAAGTAAAGAAAAAACCTACAGAATGGGAGAAAATATATGCAAATCATATTTGATAAGGGTCTAGTATCTAACATATATGAAGTAGTCTTACAATTCAACAATAAAGAGACAAATAGCTCAATTTAAAAGTGGGCAAAACATGTGAATAGGTATTTATCTCTTACATGAATGGCCAGTACACACATGAAAAGATGCTCTACATAATTAGCCATCAGGTAAGTAAAAATCAAAACCACATTAGATACCACTTCATACTCACTAAGATGCTATAATACATTTCTTTTAAATATAGAATAACAAGCATTGGCATGGCTATGGAGATTGGAACCCTCGTATATTGCTAGTAGGAATATAAAATTGTGCAGCCACTTTGGAAAAATTTCACAGTACCTCAACAAGTTAAAGTTACCATATGATCCAGCTCCACTCCTAGGCATATACCCAAGAGAATTGAAGACACATGTTTATATAAAAACTTGTACACAAATGGTCATAGCAGCATTATTAATAACCCCAAAACCAAAACAACCCAAATGTCCATCAACTGATGATTGAGAATTACAATGTGACATATGCATACTAGACAAATAAAACATTTTTTTCTTTTTGAGGCAGGATCAGGATCTCTCTCTGTCAGCCAGGCTGGAGGGCAGTGGCGTGGTCTTGGCTCATTGCAGCCTTGGCCTCCTGGACTCCAGCTATCCTTCTACCACCCCCGCCGCCCTCGCTTCCGCAGCTGGTAGCTGGGATCATCAGTGTACGCCACCACTACACCACCACTAATTTTTGTATTTTTTACAGAGACAGGGTTTCCCCATGTTGCCCAGGCCTACTTGTTGCATCCTCCCAAAGTGCTGGGATTACAGATGTGGCCTCTGCACCCAGCCCAGAAAACCTCTTATACATCAGCAGCCACTCCCTCTTTACCACTCCCCACAGCGCTTGGCAACCACGAATCTCCTTTCTGTCTCTATGGATTTGCCAATTCTGGACATTTCATATAAATAGAATCACACAGTATGTGGCCTTTTGTGTCTGGCTGTGTGTGTGTGTTTGTGTGTATGTGTCTGGCTTCTCTCATTAGCATGCTGTTTTCAAGGTTCATACATGTTGTAGTATGTACCAATACTTCATTCTTTTTATTGCCAAATAATACTATATTGTCTAAACCAAGTCTAACTTAAAGGAAAAAATATATATATTTCATTGTATGATTATACCACAGTTTCTTCACCCATTCATCAACTGATGGACATTTGGGTTGTTTCCACGTTTGGGGCTCTTATGAAAAATGCTGTTATAAGCATTTGTGAACAATTTTTTGCATGGTCATGTTTTCACTTCTCTTGGGTTTTTGTATATATTTTAAAGGCTATAAAAACTTTCCTGATTTCGATAATAATGATTCCTTTATTGAAAAGTATAAAAGTATAAAGCTTTCTCATCAAAAGATAAAAACCTGACTCCATTTTTTTTGGGGATAGAGTCTCACTCTGTAGCCCAGGCTGGAGTGCAGTGGCGTGATCTTGTCTCACTGCAACCCTCACCTCCCTGGTTCTGGCTCAAGCAGTTCTCCTACCTCAGCCTCCCAAGTAGCTGGGATTACAGGCACGAGCCACCATGCCCAGCTAATATTTGTATTTTTTAGTAGAAACAGGGTTTCACCATGTTGGCCAGTCTGGTCTTGAACTCCTGACCTCGTGATCTGCCTGCCTTGGCCTCCCAAAGTGCTGGGATTACAGGTGTGAGCCAGCGTGCCCTGCCAAACTGACTATTTTTTTTTTTTTAATCACAGCATCACATCCTTAGAACACTGAGTGGTCAAAAGGAACTAAGACATCTTCTGAGTGAGACCCTGATTCTGTTGACGAGGCTTAGAGAGGTGGGGTGACCACTACTGGTAAGACAGCCAGGAGGGATGGAGACAGACGCAGAACCATGATCTTCCAACCTACATCGCCTTCTCATCTAGATGGACATCATCTATAACCCCATGAGTCTTACCCAGCGTGAATGATCAGTCTTTCCAGAGTCTGGGAGGGGAATGTTTCCATGGTGAAGATTACTTCCCAGAGTGGGACCTTAGGGGGTAGTAGACCTCCCCTACCTCCCCCAAACCATTCCCCTTATCCATAACTTGCTACAGTACTTGCAATTCCACTGGCAGCCAATCCACTGATTGAATGGAGGGCTCACAAATGAATGGCCTATGGGGGCCAGAGGGTGATGAAACAGAGTGGATTGGGCAGACTGGCAAGCTGGAAAGCTCATGCCCCCCACAAAAGAGCTCAGGACAAAAGCTGCAGGATCTGTGTTCATGAAACATCTTGGAGGCTTGGGGTTGAGCAAGTGGCTTTTGAGCGCAGGCTGTAAGATTTGGCATGTGGGCCATGCTAGCCTCCCTGATCCATGGAATAGTGCTGGCATTCTGAAATCTCAGAGATGCCACTACAGAGGAAACCCAGGTATTGCAGGGCAAAGCCCTCATAGTGGCCACCAGCACAGTGGCAGGAAATTTGAGTAGGAGAGGAAGGTTGGGCTTGTTCCTGAGCACGAGGAGATGTAACTACCTGGCCCCCTTTAGTTAACTGGGGAGAACCTTTGAGGAGATGGTGGTGAACGTTCCATATCGGGGCTGAGAGCCATCATAATTCGGATCATAACAATACAAACAAGGGCCAGCAAGCCTAAGGAATTTAAGATTCATCTTGAAAACAGTATTCTCTGTTTAGCAGCATATAGACTATTGTATAATCCAAATGATTTGATTGCCTCTTGGCTTGCATTAGCAAGATGCTGTCATCTCAATTAAGTGTAAATTTCAACTTTGTTATCTTCGAAAAGTCATACAACTCATTGGGGCTTCAGATGGCTGTTCCTTGGTCTTGCTCTTTGCCTTGCTACATGCATATGAATGCACAGATGACAAGAACAGATGCCAGAGCCCCTGGAAGATCAAAGTGCTGGTGCTGCCTTAGAAAATCTGCCCACGCCACATTTCTAAATCTGCAGGAAGGCCACAGTAAATATGCAATATGTACTTGTTCCATTGAATGAAATCTAAAGCAAACCTATTCGTAACCACTCCTATAGAAGACCAAAGCACATGTGCAGGCGCTGGGACCAAAAACAAGGAGTAGTACTTTTGGGGACACAATTGTCACTGCTGGTTCCCCACCACCTTAGCATTCGGAATTTCTTCAATATCTGGATTAATTTGCTGTAATGAAAATATCCTCTGTTTTGTATTGAAACTACCCTAACATTGTTTTCATGGTTACTTGTCCAAAACTGGAAAAAAGAACACATTGATTCTAGATTGTGGACAGTGGTTCCAGAGAAGGGAAAACCAGAAGGGTTTTAGGACTCAGGAAAAAAGAGCTCCCAGAGGGGCCCAGGTGGTTTTCCTTCTATCCTCCTTTTACCATACTCTGAACATCTTTCTTTCTTTTTTTTTTTTTTTTTTTTGAGACAGAGCCTCGTTCTGTCACTCTGGCTGGAGTGCAGAGGCTTGATTTTTGGCTCACTACAGCCTTCGCCTCCTGGGTTCAAGCAATTCTCCTACCTCAGCCTCCCAAGTAGCTGGGATTACAGGCATGCACCACCATGTCCGGCTAATTTTTGTATTTTTAGAGGAGACAGGGTTTCACCATGTTGGCCAGGCTGGTCTCAAATTCCTGACTTCAAGTGATCCACTCACCTCGGCCTCCCAAAGTGGTGGGATTACAGGTATAAGTAACCATATCTGGCCTGAATATATTTTTTAAAATTATTTTGGAAGGTTTTCTGGCTTGCCCTTGCACATTTCTAGGCTTTCCTTTCTGGCCCCAACACTGGTCTCCCGTGGGTCTCTTCTCCATTGCTTCTCCGTGTTGGAAGGCACATACTTTTGTGTGGCTTCTCTCTCCTATTTACTGAAAAGCTCATAATGACTTTTCTCTTGTGGATAAAAATAAGCAGAATGCCAGTAGTATGATTTTTAAAAAGAGAAGCTCCCCAGATGCCTATCCTGACCGCATGGAATCATTCTGATGAGAGCATGCTGAATCAATCGATCCAGCATTGTCTGCAAGGCTCGGTTCAACTGGCTGAATCCATTATCCTGTAAACTGTGCGATTTTCTCTAAAGACACTTCACCAACACAGCTGCATCAAACAAATGTTGAATGGGCAAAAAATCAAAAGTAGATATTCTTAAGACATCCTAACATCATTAAGGCTTTTCTTCCATCGAAACCCACATCTGGTAGTAAAATCTTTCTTTTTCAGACATTGTTTTTCTCCAAAGAATCATTCCAAGGCTGCCACCGTAGGAAGGCTCTCTAGCCATTTATATATTGTGGGTTTTAACAAGCGTGTCTTCCAGGCTGACTCTGGCTGGTAGAGGTTATCACCCATTCCTCAATGGGCACCAACATTTTGACAAGTTCGTGACAATCGGTTTAAGAAATTACCTATGGCCAAAAATTTTGATTGGCAAGGTTAGCACATTTTGCCATATGATATGTGCTATCTCTGTCCCCAGATATCCAGCTCTTGTGGTGTGACAAATTGTTTGTGGGACAACACATGTTGCAGCCCAGACAGTTAGACAAAACACCCCGTCAGAGCTGAAACCGGAGTCTGGGTCTCGGAACAAGAAATATGCAAAATCACACCTGCCAGCCAACATTGCTGCTTGTGTTTTGCTCTTCTTTTTTTTTTTCTTTACCACAAAGAAAGTTAAATGTAAAATCAATTTCATATTGAGCAAAGGACCCAGGGTGAGGTTCCCACGTATACTTAATTGAGTCAGTGATATTTTGTGTGGCCTACCTATAACTTGAGTGGTACAGCTGATTGTAAGCTGTTAGTGATTTGGAATTTAAATCCTTATGTTTAATTATTGCCAGTCTCATAGCATACGATGGCTGACAACACAGCAGAGTTAGTCTTAACAGTTGTCTGTGGTTTGGGCCTGGTTCTCTGCTTAAGATCAATATATTCTAACAAAAATTCTTGCCATGGTTAAACTCTCATGTGTTCTGCTATTGGGACTCAATATTTATAATACTTGAAGGCAGGAATTTTTCCATAATGGAAGGTGATATTATTGGGAGTGGTAAAAATTCATTTTTGAAATCCATTCTGACATCAAAAAGTCTTAAAGTTATTGAATTTCAAAAACTTGTCTTTTCAAGGGATAGTTTTCTTCTGATGATATAGCAAGATGAGAATGTTGTGCTGTCTTGAGTAAAATGTGTGGTATTTGTGTCTGTTGGGTATTAATGTGTATTATGTGCATTGGAATCATGGGTGCCTTGTATATTTTAAGCAATGAGGAAAGATCCACAATTTTATAAGCTGTGTGTGTGTGTTCTATCTATCATCTATCTATCTATCATCTATCTATCTATCATCTATCTATCTATCTATCATCTATCTATCTTTATTTATATATAGTAAAGTATATATACAACTTTGCCACTGGGAGCACTGTAAATTTCTACAACCACTTACACCTTAAGAATTGTGCCAAATTGCCCAGGTGTGGTGGCTTACGCCTATAATCCCAGCACTTTGGGAGGCCAAGGCAGGCAGATCACCTGAGGTCAGGAGTTCAAGACCATCCTGGCCAACATGGTATGGTGAGACCCCCCCGTCTCTACTAAAAATACAAAAATCAGCTGGGCATGGTGGCACGTGCCTATAATCCCAGCTACTCAGGAGGCTGAGGTAGGAGAACTGCTTGAACCTGGGAAGTGGAGATTGCAGTGAGCCAAGATCGTGCCACAGTGCTCTAGCCTGGACGACAGAGTGAGACTCTGTCTCAAAAAAAAAAAAAAAAAAAAAAAAGAATTGTGCCATATCAAAAGCCTGTTGTCTGGAGGTTTTGTAGATCTGCAGTGCAAAGTAGGTGCTTGACACATATTTTCAGGAGTTCTGTCATCATCACTGAATCAAATGCAACCTTAGTCTTTTCAGCCCATTCTGTCAGCCTAGTCCCAGGTTCCATTTTGCAGTGTCCTCTCAGGAGGCCATGCAATGCCTGTCATCCAAGTCCAGTTTTGGATCCTTTAATCATTTTTCTTCTTATCCCTCAAACTCCATATTCAACTCATCAGTAAATTCTTTCTCTGCATCTCAAAAGAATTTTCAATGAACTTCTCTCTAACTCAACTCCACACCCTTAATTTTCACTACAGATGCTCCTCGATTTGTGATGGGTTATCTCCTAATAAACCCATCACAAATTGAAAATATCGTAAGTTGAAAATGCATTCAATACCTCTAACCTACCCAATATCATAGGTTAGTTTAGCCTGACTTACATTAGCCTATAATTGGGCAAAGCAATCTAATACAAAGCCTATTTTATAATAAAGTGTCAAATAGCTCATGTAATTTATTGAATACTGTACTGAAAGTGAAAAACAGAATGGTTGTACAGGTATTTGAAGTATGGTTTCTACTGAATGTGTATTGCTTTTGTACCACCATAGAGTTGAAAAATTGTAAGTCGACACATTGTAAGTTGGAGATCACCGGTACTTCCATCTCTCATCTGGAAACTATGGTAGCCTCCTAAATATACTTCCTGCTACCCCTCTGGCCCCTCACTGATCTTTGATCACAGAGCAGCTGGAGTGATCATCAAAACATAATACATCAGATCATATGACTTTCCTCCTCGAAACTTTGGATGGCTTCCCACATTCCTTGGAATACATCATAAATTCCTTAGGATGGCCACATCGTATTTCCTGGTTCCTGTATCTCTCTTTAACCTTGTCTCATAATCTCACCTTCCCCCTTTCTTACTCACCACATCTCTCATCCTGGTTCCTTCTGATTCTGGAACCAGTTAAGCTCTTTCCAGTCTCAGGGCCTTTGTATCTGTTGCTCTCTCTGACCCAAAGTGTTCACATAACCTCAACCTTGTTGTCATGTAGGTTTTGGCACAAATGTCACCTCCTCAGAGAGGTTTTCCCTCACCACTTTATTTTATTTCTATTTTTTGAGATGAAGTTTTACTCTGTTGCCCAGGCTGGAGTGCAATGGTGCAGTCTTGGCTGATTGCAGTCTCTGCCTCCTGGGTTCAAGTGATTCTGCTGAGTCAGCCTCCCGAGTAGCTGGGATTACAGGCATGCACCACCATGCCTGGCTAATGTTTGTATTTTCAGTAGAGACAAGGTCTCACCATGTTGGCCAGGTTGGTCTCGAACTCCTGACCTCAGGTGATCCACCCACCTCAGCCTCCCAAACTGCTGGGATTACAGGTGTGAGCCACCACACCCAGCTGTCCCTCACCATTTTAAAAGTAGACACTACCTGCTATTCTCTATCCATTCCCTATTCTTTCTTTCCTGGTTTCTGCTATCATCTGTGATTACATTGCTTCTTTCTTGTTTATTATTTGTTTTCCTCCATGAAAGTAGGAAACCCTCAGTGCCTAGTGCAGTGTTTGGCACAAAGGAAGTCCTCAATAAATTCATTGAATGAATGAACAAGCAGAAAATCCTTTCAAATATTGAGGGAAAAGCTGCCCACTTAAAATTTCTACTATTGGTTCTAATTCTGTTTCAACTATTGACTCTAATTCTAAGGCAACACACAATAATTCTGCAGCTTCATATACATGATCACATTTCAGATCTTTGATACCCTTCTTTGTCTTTTTTTTTTTTTTTTGAGATGGAGTTTTGCTCTTGTTGCTCAGGCTGGAGTATAATGGTGCAATCTTAGCTCACTGCAACCTCTGCCTCCCAGGTTCAAGCGATTCTCCTGCCTCAGTCTCCCAAGTAGCTGGGATTAAAGCATGCACCACCACATTTGGCTAATTTTTTATGTTTTTAGTAGATACGGGGTTTCACCATGTTGGCCACACTGGTTTTGAACTCCTGACCTCAGTTGACCCACCCACCTTGGCCTTCCAAAGTGTTGGGATTAGAGGCAGGAGCCACCATGCCCAGTCAGATCTTTGATACCCTTCTTAGGCATCTTACCTCTGTGCTATTTACACCTCTCAATCTTCCTTTGCATGGCGTGGCTTCTGACTTTCTCATCGTAGTAATCATTCTCTGCTGGAAGACTTTAGTTTGAAAACATCCCTCATAAAAAAAAAATGTGTTTTGACCACTGCAGGGTCTAATAGCATTCATTCTCCTTAATGAGAATCCCATCAAACTTGTGGTCTGTAGTTTCCAGTATCTACTGTTTTTTCCCCCCCCCCAATATATTGCAAAATAGAACATTCCCTTGGCACTTCTCCTATTCTTCATGATTTCTCAAACATACCGCTGTGGCTCTGTGATTCTATCTGCAAATTTCTTTTGTACTCTGGAATATAATTTGTTTGGACCTGGAGATTTAAAGTCATGCCTAGACTCTTGCCTAGATTTTATATTTTTTATTTTAAGATATATCTAGATTTTTCCTTATTCTCTGACTGTAGGCTCCATTTTTCCCTTTACATCGTCTCCTTTGCTGCACATTTAGAAATCGGAATCCGTTCTCTTTGCTCCAGAAGATGGAATTTGAGTATTCGGTAGTTTGTACTTTTTGCCACCTGTTAACATCTCACCATCTTCTTGTACCTGTCACTTCCTTCTTCCTTTTCTCTTTCTTATCCTCTTCCTCCTTCTTCCCTTCTTTAATCTTTCTTCTTTTGTTCTCCCCTCCCTCCCTCCCTCCTTCCCTCCTTCCTTTCCTTCCTTCCTTCCTTCCTTCCCTCCTTCCTTCCTTTCTTCCCTCCTTCCCTCTTCCCTTCCTCCCTTCCTTCCCTCCCTCACTTCCTTCCTTTCTTCCTTCCTTCCTTCTCTTCCACTCCATTCTCTCTGAACCGAATCTGTCATGGAACACCCTTTTCATCTCACTTGTTTCTGAGATTTCCTAGTAGCTAAGGCTTTAGACCTCCTAAAAAGCCTTCTCTCTCTCTTTCTATCTTTTTCATGGTGTTGGTACTTGGATATGGGTCCCTTATTATTGCTTGTGAACATGTCCTTTTAAAAAAACATGACTTCATGAGAAAGTTTTCTGAGTGTCCACACTGGCTTATAAGTTTACTTACCCTTTCTCTTTTCACAGGATTGTTCGTTATTACATTGCCTTGGAATTTATGTAATGCCCTTTCCTTGCTATTACGGACTCCCAAAAGACATGGTCACATTCTCCTGAGGTCTCTATAATTTCCATATAGAAACCAGTTCTTTCTCATTGGTTAAAATTACATGCAGAATACCAGTTTCTCCTTTGATCTGAGAGCTGAAATTGTTAGCTAGGAATGTCTCAAAATTTTTATAAGCTGCTCTATTTTAGCAAAATGTGACCTCCAGCAGACATAAAGATAGTTCAAGTTCCTATCCCTATGACTGCTTGCTTGTAGTTATGTGGTCTGCTTTCAGGAAGCCTCCTCCACGCTGGGGCACCCCATCTAAGTCTTCTCCGGGTAAGGACTCTTGTTTATGTTTTGCCTGTAATTCCCAACTGCTTCCGTTCTTACTGAGTGACTTTCTGTATGGAAATGGGCCATCTTTTTGCATCCCCTTTTCACATATAAGGCTACCTCTTCCTGTTTCTCTCAAAACAACCACTCTTTCTATTGCTGTATTTCAGGCAGGAGTCCCATCACATCTATGTGACAATGGCTGTGCTTCTCATGTTAACATAAGTTCTCTTTTTTTGTATCACATCCTCTGTGAATCAGTGTCAGAGATATTTTCGTGCTTAAGGGATTTTTTTTGGATGAGTTTCTCTCAGTTTTAACAAACATTGACGTATGAGTACCATCTACAAGACTCCAACAGTTTCCCTGGTATTCTTCTTTTCACATTCTTCTCACGTTTGACTCTTATTCTCCATCATCCCCTGAGATTTTTCCGTCTAATTTTCTAGTGTTCCATCTCTATAAAAGTCTTCTTTAGTTTTTTTTTTTTTTGAGACAGTCTCGCTCTGTCACCCAGGCTGGAGTGCAGTGGCACAATCTCGTCTCACTGCAACCTCCACCTCCTGGGTTCAGGTGATTCTCCTGCCTCAGCCTTCCAAGTAGCTGGAATTACAGGCATGCACTACCACCCCTGGCTAATTTTTGTAATTTTTTTTTTTTTAGTGGAGACTGGGTTTCACCATGTTGGCCAGGCTGGTCTCGAACTCCTGACCTCAGGTGATCCACCCGTCAGCCTCCCAAAGTGCTGGGATTACAGGTGTGAGCCACTGCATTCGGCCCTTAATTTTTTGGTTGGGCAAATACTCTTGTGTATGGAAAGGCATTTCTCTTGGACTTTGCCTGCTCCTCTGCTAGCTATTCATCACAGTAACTGGTGGTCACCCTGGGAACCGATATAGACGATACCCTGCACAAACCAGCAGGAAAATGATTTCTAAATCTCAGTTTAGCTGACTGTGTGATTCTGATGAAGAACCGTATGAGAAGCACAGATACAGGAACACAACTTGTAGAAATGGCTCCATGCAGATTGCAAAGTAACCCCCTCTGTGTTACAAAAAGAAGTGTTGCTTTTCTCCTCAGAGTAGGGGAAAGGCTTTGGGGCGGGGAGAGGTCTACAGGATTTGGCCTTCCCTACCTTCTTGCCATCAGATGAACCATTCTGTCCCTCTGGCTCCCATGGGACTGGGAGGAAGTCCCTCGCCATCATTCTCTATCACTGCCTCCTTTTCCTGCAGGATTGTGTCCCACCTAAACACTTCCCATTTCCTGGGCTGCCTGTCCTGGTGGCTTCTCCCAGGACCTCAGGGAAGCAGGTGGCTTCATCTCCAAGTCACCCAGGCCTGTGGCCACACCCCACCACTCCCACCCCAGCTCCTTTGCTGCCCCAGGAGTTCTCTCTGGCATTCATGGCTGCCCCACCTTGTCCCAGACACTGTACCTGAGGATGCAGATCTGGGAGTGGCATGTACTCCTGGGCTCTGGTTTAAGGCTTATTCAAAGGCCTGTTTGTAGGCAGTATGGTATAAGCAGTCAAATCTAGACACAGGCAGATTTGGATTCAAATCCAAATGTTGCTACCTTCCAACCAATTGAGTTATTTGATCATTTTGAATTTCAAGGTCCTCATGTATAAAATATGGATAGTAATCCTAGTAATATACACAGATGTTTGCACACACACACATGAACACATATTCACACACATATTTCCTGGCATATATGTTCAACTGTTGTGTCAGTGTTTCCCCATCTACGAAATGGATAAAATGGCATCTACTTTTTTTTTTTTTCTTTTTTGAGACAGAGTTTTGCTCTTGTTGCCCAGGCTGGAGTGCAGTGGTCTCGCCTCACTGCAACCTCTGCCTTCTGGGTTCAAGCTATTTTCCTGCCTCAGTCTCCTGAGTAGCTGGGAGTACAGGTACCTGCCACCATGCCCAGCTAATTTTTGTATTTTTAGTAGAGACTGAGTTTCGCCACATTGGCCAGGCTGGTCTCAAACTCCTGACCTCAGGCGATCTACCTGTCTTGGCCTCCCAAAGTCCAAAGTGCTGGGATTATAGGTATTAGCTACGGTGCCCAGCCATTGTTTTTTTTTTTTTTTCTTTTTTTTGTTGTTGTTGTTTTGAGACAGTCTTGCTCTGCTGCCCAGGCTGGAGTACAGTGGCATGATCTTGGCTCAGTGCAACTTCTACCATCGGGCTCAAGCAATTCTCATGCCTCCGCCTCTCAAGAAGCTGGGGTTACAGGCATGTGCTACCACACCTGGCTAATTTTTAAATTTTTAGTAGAGATGAGGTTTCACCACGTTTGCCAGGCTTGTCTTGAACTCCTGGCCTCAAGCAATCTGCCTGCCTTGGCCTCCCAAAGTGCTGGGTTTACAGGAGTGAGCCACTGTGCCTGGCCAAATGGCATCTACTTTTAGTGTTTGAGGAAAGATAAATGAGGAAAATAAGTACAATAAGTTGCATCCATAATTAATAGGTATTGTGGGGAGGTGTGTGGGCTACTGGCTAGGGTGGTTAACTTCCGAGTCAGATTAAGTTTGAGGGCTAGTTCTGCCACTAACTAGCTGGTGAGGGGCAAGATAGTTAACCTTTCAAGTCTCATTTTCCCCAACTATAAAATAGCAACCATATTAGACTGTTTTCATGCAGCTGATAAAGACATATCTGAGACTGGGCAATTTACAAAAGAAAGAGGTTTATTGGACTTACAGTTCTATGTGGCTGGGGAGGCCTCACAATTATGGTGGAAGGTGAAAGTCACATCTCACATGGCGGTGGGAAGAGAGAGAACTTGTGCAGGGAAAATCCTCTTTTTAAAACCATCAGATCTTGTAAGACTTATTCAGTATTACAAGAATGGCACAGGAAGGACCTGTCCCCATGATTCAATTACCTACTACTGGGTCCCTCCCACAACACATAGGAATTCAAGATGAGATTCATGGCAGGGGACCAAATCAGCCAAACCATATCAGCGAGAATTATAGAACCCACACTATAGAACTGTTCTAATGAAACACAATAACACACAGACAGCATCCAGTCCTGCACTTGGTGCTCGGTGAGGGCTTCACAAGTTGCTGCTGTTACTATTACTAGCTATATTGGTTATTTCATTCTCCCTGCTGCCCTCCCTAGCTCTAGACCAGGAGTCACTTCTATTGCCTGGTGGGACAGGAGAGGAGGACAATGAGCAAAAGAACCCAGAAAGCACAGAATTCAGCCCTTTGGAGAGAGGAAAGTGGAAGCCAGGAGCAGTTGAAAAGGACAAGTTCAGAGAGGATGTGGGTTTAGTGGGGATAAGCACATGGCACTTTCTTGCTTTTATTCTTATCTTATGCCTTTTCCATCACTTTTATGGGCTGGTGTGCAGACATTTGTTGAAAGGACTCTTCCACCTGGATCTCATTGAAATCATGCAGCCTTTCTCTTCACTGAATATTTTTCTATCACAGAAACTATATAAATGTTCCATTTGTGATGTAATTGTTCTGTTTCAGATTTTCTTTCCTAAATTAAAAACGAGAGTTACTCCAAACATTGGAGACGTGGCTTGAATGTCACGCTTTGTATGATGAACATTTTATTTCCAGAGGTTTACATTTATTTTTCCTATTTAGTGTTCTACCCTCTGGCGCTAGGTGGAGGCTCCAAACGGCAAAGGTTGCATTGAGAAGAGGATGAACAATGCAGAGATTTACTTTGGTTATAAAAATTTCCACTTTCTAGAGAGAAGCATGAACTAAACAGAGGCAGCTTTTACTTGTTTGGAAATGCAATCAGGGTCCTTATTTTAGTTGCTTAATATTTCTACAGCAAACAACCAGCTTCTGCCAAAATCACTTTTAGAAAGAAAATACCCTGTTGCATTAATGGCCTATGGCCATGACTTTTCTTGAAACCGATGAACTATCATCCTTCTTCTTGGCTCTGCCAAATAACCATGCATAGGAGGAGGAAGGAGGAATCATGAATGGGTCAGAGTTTCACTTTGGCATTTTAAAACATAGAAGATGGACCACATCTTGTTCAATGAGGACATGAGGCTGATTATAATTTGCTTAGTTGTAGTTGAGTGAAAGGAGGAGGACTTCAAGAGGGTCAAGCTGCATTTCTCCTATTCAGTTATTTATATGACCTGTAAATCTCAATTTTATTAGTCATAAATGGGAAGAAAATGCCTAGATAGCAGGGCTGGCTGAAGCTTAGCAGAAATCAGACGTGGCCACGAGTGACCCATCTCTCCAGCCATTTGTGCAAATGTGATAATAATGTATGAGGATTTTTCTTTTATCACTGGAGGAGAAAGGGGAGTTTCTATTATAGGTGTCTTTGAATGTAGGGATCTAAGAGATGGCAGGGGGAAAATGGAAGGGTGGTATGACAACTGTGTCCTATGCCTTGTCCCTCATCCTGGGCGTAAGTTTCCCTGGTCCAGACTCCCCCACTTCTGGCCTAATTGAGTGGGGTTTGAAGGACAGCATAGCCTTAAAGCCTAGGTGGCCGGGTATGGTGGCTCACACCTGTAATCCCTGCACTTTGGGAGGCTGATGCAGGCAGATCACCTGAGGTTGGGAGTTCAAGACCAGCCTGACCAACATGGAGAAACCCTGTTTCTACTAAAAATACAAAATTAGCCAGGCCTGGTGGCACATGCCTGTAATCCCAGCTACTTGGGAGGCTGAGGGAGGAGAACTGCTTGAACCCAGGAGGCAGAGGTTGCCGTGAGCCAAGATTGTGCCATTGCACTCCAGCCTGTGCGACAAGAGCAAAACTTAGTCTCAAAAAAAAAAAAAAGCCTAGGTGACAAAAGTGTCACCTGAAGATGGAGCGGAGCCACTGTTGCTCATTCCACCAAAAATCTGTTGCACCCTAAGGGCTCAGGGCAAACAGCAGAGCAAAGTGCTGTTCTCTGATAGCTTGAAGGCCATGAGGGAGCAACTTTGAGGACCCAGAGAGTAGAGGGCTGTGTGTACTTATTCATGAGCCAATCTGAGACAGCTTCTAGGATGCCTAGAAGGCAACAGGGGAGACTTCAAGTGATAAGGATGGGGGGTGGCGGGGATCAGGGCTATTGAGGGCTTGTAGTTCTACAGATGGAGGCTTCATTGTAATGGGACCTCACAAGTTGGTGAGGCCTGGAGACATGTGAAATACTTGTTCTAGATAGGATTTCCCTGTTAATTAAAAAAGAGAGGCCAGGCACGATGGCTCATGCCTGTAATTCCAGCACTTTAGGAGGCCAAGGAGGGTGGGTCATGACATCAGGAGTTTGAGACCAGCCTGGTCAACATGGCGAAACCACGTCTCTACTAAAAATACAAAAAATTAGCCAGGCACGGTGGTGCACCTGTTATTTCAGCTACTCGGGAGGCTGAGGCAGGAGAATCGCTTGAACCTGGGAGGCAGAGGTTGCAGGGAGCTGAGATCACACCACTGCACTATAGCCTGGGTGACAGAGGGAGACTCCGTCTCAAAAAAGAAAGGCCATGTGAAAGCACTTTGCAAATTTTCAAGTGTTATAGAAAAGTGCAGAATTGGTATTGTGAAGAAGACACATCAAGCGCAGCCCCTGTTAGGGTGGCTCTGCCAAGGCCAGCTCAGGTGAGAGGCATCAGGTAACAGGGATTCAGAAATGCTCCCCAACGGCTGAGCGCAGTGGCTCACACCTGTAATCCCAGCGCTTTGGGAGGCCGAGGTAGATGGATCACTTGAGGTCAAGATTTCAAGGCCATCCTGGCCAACACAGCGAAACCCTGCTTCTACTAAAAATACAAAAATTACCTGGGCATGGTGGCGGGTGCCTGTAGTCCCGGCTACTCAGGAGGCTGAGGCAGAACAATCTTTTGAACCCAGGAGGCAGAGGTTGTCGTGAGCCGAGATTGTGCCACTACACTCCAGTCTGGGCAATAGAGTGAGTGAGACTCCATTTCCTTTAAAAAAAAAAATGCTCCTCAAAGCTACACATGGGAATTTCATTGAGCACCTGCTGTGTTCTCAGAATTCTTCTATTTGCTTAGGACTCAAAGATAATTAATTCTCATTCTCTGTTCTTCAGGAGCTCACTGTCCAAAGGGAGTCTGTCTCCCAGATCCACATGCTGAGGCTTGCTCCAGTGTGAATGTGTGCACTGGAAAGAACTCAAACAGCTCCCTGAGAGCTGCCAGGGTTGGCAGGCTTCCGTGAGATCCCCAGGTTTGAGTAACTAAGCTGGGAGGAGCACCATTTGCCCACTGACTCTTGGGCAAGGCTGCAGCCTGCATCCCAGCCAGCAGAAAGCAGGTGGCATCACAGCTGAGTTTACAGCCACTGCAGGGCCCACTATATGCTTTTAGCAGAGAATATGTCTTCTCTGCTTCAGATCCTTATTTTGCTTACTTAAAATTTCTGCAGAAAACAAACAGCTTCTGCCAAAATTGGCTCATGACATTAGTTTGCTAGTATAATCAGTTGTACAGCAAGAATGTACTGAGCAGCTCTTGGAAGGCAGTCAACACAAGAGGGATGTGTTTGTGCATCATTCTTCCAGGTCATCACACATGGGTTGGACATGCTAACAGTCCCCAACAGCTATCAGGTGAGTATATGGATGATTACGCAAAGGCAGAGGCATTGCAGAAGGATGCTAACTAGATGTCACGAGTCAAGGATATTCTAGGATCTCTTTGCTGACAAGGAGGGTATCTCTAAGGTTCCTTCACATGGATTGGTTCTCTGTTCACTGTGATCACTACTATGCAAAGGCCTGTGGGCCATTTAGGAGAAAAGCATTCAGTCCAATTCTATAGACACAGTGAGCATGTGATATGCCCTAGGTGTATATGAGTAGTATACCAAAGAGGAAATACACAGTTGCGACTGTCAGGAACTCGTGACCTGCTGCAGGGGTTGGCAAAGTATGGCTTGTGGGCCAGTCTGGCTATTTCCGTGGTGTTTTGCGGAAATAAACCTATTTCTGTAAATAATGTTTTATTGGAATCCAGACACACCTGTTTGTTTACATATTGTCTATGGCTGCTGAGCACCCACGATAAGGGCAAAGTTAAGTAGTTGTGACAGAGACCTTATCACCCACAAAACCTGAAATGTTTGACTGGATAGCCCTCAACAGAAAAGTCCTGCCAGCCTCTGGTCTTGTGGGAGGACACTGCTGTGCACAGTTAACTCTAATTCTTGGCTGTAGCGTCTTGAATAGGGTGGCGATCCATGAGTGCTGAGGGGGACAGCTAGCCAGCTGCTTCCCAGGGGCGTTTCCACGACTCGCCGGCCCAGAAACTAGAGTTGGGAATGACCACAGAGTTTGTGATGGACTGATGGATGCCCAAACCACAGACTGACTTACAGGCTAGAAATGAACACGTTGGGTGGAATAGCCCTTTCAGGGACCAGAGTAATTGCTAGAGAGCCACCCTTTCTACAGAATACAGCACACATTCAAGTGTGGCTACTTACACCGAGACTTTCTGATGAGCACAACTAGACAGCAGGGGGCCCTAGAATAATTTGTTCAGGTTAATGTGAGAGGAGGGAAGAATCTGGCCCTGTCCCTTGCTGGATGCCACCACTCTAGTGCCTGAAATCCAACCTCCCCACCCTAATCTGAATAGTCCTCCCCTGGAAAAGACTGGAAAATGCAAGAATGTGCTTCTTTGACTCTGGCCCTCCTCTAACAGCCCTGCTTGTGTTCACACAGACTTTCTGCAGCTTCCTTAACGTCACTGGCTAGAGGATACAGCTGTTCCTAGTAAAAGGCATTGTTCCTTTGAGCTAGCAGGCACTTTGTTCTTTTCCGTGACACATTGTTTTATGAGCTCACTCTAGGGGAGAAACCGTCTATCCCTGTGCTCTGGTTTTTCAGGAGCACCTCATTGTCTCCCTCCGCCCACCCACCTGCACCTGGCTACTGTGGGCTGTGCCCTGGTGGAGGGACCATCAGATGCCATCAGACCACAGGGAGAGCGCCCTTCATCCTGACTGAAGGTTTGTGAAAGGGCTTCTCAGAAGAGGTGATACTTGATACAGGCCCTGGAGCAGGAGGAGCAATTTAAGAAGAGAGCAGTAAGAGATGGCATCCACGCAGGCGAGAAATGTCAGTGGTCGTGGAGGCAGCACGAAGGGAGTGTTGGCTGCAGAAATCTGGCGAGGCTCTTAGAGACAGAGATGGAGAGGGAGATGGGATGGAGATGGAAATGATAGAGACAGACAGACTGAGGATGGCAGAGTGGGGCTATGGGGAAGCATGACGAGGCAGGAAAGACAGATCAAACGAGACAGAGGAGCCTGTGTGCCTGGGCACTATTTTAGAGGCAACGAGAAACAGAAAGCATTTTTGAGCATGATAGCACAATGAGGAGTTCTGTGGTTTAGGAAATCCAGCAGCCACGTGAAGTGCAGATTCAAAGTAAGGAAGCTTCCCAGAGTTTGCTGATGATCTTGGTGAGAAGCGGCACAGGGGTAGTGGGAATGGAATTGAAAGAAAGGATGAACTTCAAGAGAGTATGGCCATGCTCAGTAGACAGGAATCAGGGAGGGTAGGAGGAGAGTAAAAGGCTCCTCTGAGCTTAAATCCAGATGTCGAGGAGATGGTGGTACTCTCAATGGAGTTGGAGCTCTTGGGAAGAAGAACAATGGGGAAGAAAAGGATGAGGTATTTGACAAGTTGAATATGGGGTGAGCATAGGTCCAGTTGAAAGCAGTGGAAATACAGACGTGAAAAATAAATGCGGTAGCTTTGAAAAGTTGGGGCTCGTTTTCACCTGAATGTCACCTAAGGTGAAGGGAAGAGAGGTCAACCAGGACAAAAGTACAGAATGAAAAGAAAAAGCACCTAAGCATGAAATCTTGGAGAATAATGTCCTCCTTTAAGGGTGAGCAGGTGAAGAGGAGCCCACAGAAGAGACTGAGAGACTGCCTTCATTCACTCATTCATGCCTGCATTCATTTGGTCAACAAATATTTTTTGGCACCTCCCATGGACAGATTTTGAACACCAAGGGTACACTCAGAAGTGATGAGTCCAGAAATGATGCCCGCCAGATCCTCCAGTGAGGACGGCAGTCAGGAACATGCAGCACCCTATGGTGGCCCAGAAAGGGCAGTCAGGAAGAACACAGTCTGATGGTGTCAACTGCAGTGGAGGCTAAGAGGTGGGGAGGAAAAGATGGGAAAAGGGGAGAACTGGGGAGGCAAGAGGGACAAATGAGGGAGAAGAGAAGGGAGAGGAGAGATGACAGAGGCACAAAGTGGGAATCTGTCTGATTCAAGAATCCTAGGCTGGGCTCGGTGGCTTATGCCTGTATCCTAGCACTTTGGGAGGCCGAGGCGGGTGGATCGCCCGAGGTCAGGAGTTTTACAGCAGCCTGGCCAACGTGGTGAAACCCCGTCTCTACTAAAAATATAAAATTCTCTGGGCATGGTGGCAGGTGCCTGTAGACCCAGCTACTTGGGAAGCTGAGGCAGGAGAATCACCTGAGCCCAGGAGGTGGAGTTTGCAGTGATTCGAGATTGCACCACTGCACTCCAGCCTGGGCAACAGAGACTCCATTTCAAAAATAAAGAAGAATCCCGTATGCTTTCCCCTGGCCTTACCTTAGAAAGCAGAGTAAGTGTTGACTTAATCAGGTTTACCTCCATTGCCATAGCAACCTCTGGGACTCGCTTTGCTGCACATTCTTGAGACCAGAAGTGAAGAAGTTACCTTTATATCAAGTTATCTGCCAATTAGGCTAGCGATTTCTTTTTTAAAACATTCTTTTAAAGGCTTGCCATGTTTTCTCTTTCGAGAATTTATTTTTCACCTCTTTATTCACTGGGATTCTGGACCATAATATATGTAAACACAAAAAATACTAAAGATTGAAAATAAAATTATTCTATTATCTGATTATAAAAGTGGTCATTGTTAAAAAAAAAGGCTTAGAAAATATGATATAAAGCAGAAAATACAAATCACTCATTTTCCCACCACTCTTAGTATTCCGTTGTTTTTCTTCCCAATCCTATTTCTAGCCACATTTTATGACATTTAAATATATTTTTATTGATTATATACAGTTTCATATATGGTTTTGTTTGCTAACTAATTACATCATGGATATTTCCCCATGTCACTAAAATAACTATAAAATCATTTTGTTATACATAAACTTCACATTTTAGCTCTTCCTCTATTTTAATGCAGCAAATTGTCCACCTTTATACATAAATTGTTATTCCTGAATCTTAAAAATAGTCAAATTCATTCACACTTCAAAATAATTTTTGTATTTTTTCTTAGAATCTTTGTGTTCAATGTCTCATACATTTCAAAGAGCACTATTAATACAATTGAAAATGATCACAGCACATCTTTTATCTCCAAATGTAAGTTATTTTGAAATGTGATCTGATTTTATTTTGTAAATTCTATTATTAAGAAATTTGACCCAAATTTGAGAAATGATACATTTACTCTTGACTCATGCCATTCAGCCCTAGGTTTCCATCAGTGCTTGCTGGAATTCCATGGTTTTAGCACTGGTGGAACTACTTTTCCAGATCTTTAAATTTGTCAGAGAATATTAATCCTTAACCTAAGTCTTTTTCCTGACTTCTCTTTTTACATTTATTTCTTTTCTTAGTTTCATTATGATATATGAAACGAACATATCCTTTGTATGAGGATTCAGTGGTTACATCAGATAGAAAACAGGAAGTTATTTTTTGCTTGTTGGAAAAATTCACTTGCCTTATGTAGATTTTCTCATTATTTTACTCTCAAACATTTGGTGTACTTCTGTTTTACCTGTGTTTCTTATAAGAAGAATATGGTTGGACTTTAAAAAATTTACTTTTTTTTTTTTTTAATTTTCTCATCAACATTTATTCTTTTGTCTTTTAAAGGTTGACAGGCTTGCCATCTCCTACACAAGATAATCCGGCACACAACAGAGCTTTATTATGAGGCATGAAATAATGATGAAGGGATTCAGACAGGGTTCGCATTTACATAATCACAAGAAGTCACTCACTTCAGCAGTGAATACATGTCCAATAAGTTGTTTTGAATGGGGGTTCCAGTGACAGCCCAACGGGCACAGACCTGTAGCTTGCACACAGCCATGGATGTCTGCACTCGGGGATTCTTAACATTGTGATCTTCATCCAGTATGATTCGAGCCCAGACTATTCGAAGCATGGTGTGGAGGTGCCCTCCACACGGAGGTTTGCACCTGGGATGCTTGCCTCTTGCTTGTTTGTGGGAATCTCCTTGGCCACGAGGCTGTAGATAGTGATCACGATGTCATATGTAGAGACGACTCTGGCACATGAATCCTGGTTTGGCCCATGGTAAAGACAGACTCCTAGTTTGTTGCTGTTCACCTGTTTTTCCACCTCGTTTTTCCAGTGATGGATCAGGGAGGCAGGACAGATGATTAGTGTTCTATGGGAAGTACAGTTAGAAGAGTTGTCTTTGGAGGCCGGGCGCAGTGGCTCACGCCTGTAATCCCAGCACTTTGGGAGGCTGAGGCTGGTGGATCACGAAGTCAAGAGATCGAGACCATCCTGGC
This sequence comes from Cheracebus regulus, assembly GCA_963574635.1. NCBI lineage: Eukaryota > Metazoa > Chordata > Mammalia > Primates > Pitheciidae > Cheracebus > Cheracebus regulus. The sequence continues at coordinate 21,404 of CAUYQU010076797.1, forward strand.
CAACATGGTGAAACTCCATCTCTACTAAAAATACAAAAAAATTAGCTGGGTGTGATGGCGCACGTCTGTAATCCCAGCTACTCGGGAGGCTGAGACAGAAGAATTGCTTGAACCCGGGAGGCAGAGGTTGCAGTGAGCCGAGGTCACGTCACTGCACTCCAGCCTGGTGATGGAGTGAGATTCTGTCTTAAAAAAAAAAAAAAAAAAAGAGTCATCTTTGGAGAGCCACATCAAAGCTGTGCTTTTCTCCTTTTCTTTGTTTTTCTCTTGATTCGTCTGGGTCAGGATGAGTGCAATCATTGTCAGGGTTTTTCCTAAGCCCATATCATTCGCCAGAATTCCTCCTTGTGGCTTCTGACTTTCCCGCCATAGTATCCAAGCCAATGCCTGCTTCCGGTGTAGTAGCAAAGGGACCTTCAGCCCAGCGGGTTCTTCTGCCACAGTGGTCTCACCAGGAGGTGACTCAAGTGAGCGATGCAGCTCAATTGCTTCACTTGTGATCTTCCACACTGCATGAACGTTATTTTGGTTTGTATGGCCTCGATAGCACTGACTGGATCCTCCAGCAGTTACCTGGCAGGCAGACTTTAGTCCTAGAGAACCCACCAATTGGGTACCACGACCAGGAAGGGGTTGGGGAGGCACCAGGTGGGGAGGGTCAGTGGTAGTTTTGGTGAAGTGACTGCTCTGGTACTTGAGTGTTACTCTTCTCACTAGTTCCTTGCTCTGGGGAAAGGGCAAGACCACTGAGTGCTTCCTCCAGCTCCTGGATTTGTTTGATCAACTTCTGACCCTTGTCTGGAAGAGCGTGGATGTTCACTGATGCCAGTGTGCTCTTCTTTTGTTTCTGTTGTGTTGTCAGGTAGACATGCTGGGCTGCTGGGTCTGAGGGTTCTACCTTGGAAATGTCTGAGGCATGAGATACCTTTCTTTGCACACTTTGATCAGGGAATTGGAGGTTGTCCTTCCTCATAAGTCCAGAGCCAAGTCAAAGAGGAGGGGGCTCCCAGGCTTAGAGGAAACGAAAACATCATCTTCCTCCTCTTCATCACTGCTTGTGGCAGCTTCACGGCCCTCACCCAGGGAAAGCCCTGGTGCTGCTGGTGTGGCCTGAGCCACTGGTCCTCCAGGAGCAGGCACACCATGGGTCTCTGGGCTGTCTTGGGAATGGTCCCAGCACAGGATTTTCTGGGTGGCCTGTGTGCCGGGGTCATCCTTTGCCTTTGTTTCTTTAGCCTCCCAGTTCTTGTACTCCTCACTGAGGGGTCCCCCTTTCTGGGGCTTGCTTACTGAGTTGTGACTGTTAACTCTTTGAGGCAAAAGCTGGGTCTCCTTTTCTCTCGGAGGTTCTGATTCTCTTTGGACATCGTGACTCTTCCCACTTGATTTCTCCTGAGAAGATGCAGACGGTCTTGTTAGCTCATTATGGTGGCACTGTGTGGATTTCATTTCAGAAAAGTTTCTTTTGTGTGTGCCTCCAGTCTCCTCCGCCTCACGATGAGTCTCTGCTATCTCCTCTTGATTCTTCTCTTGAACTACAGATTGTTTTTTCTTTAGCACAAGGCCAGATGAGAGATCTTTCACCATTGGTTCAGGCTTCTGTTCCTTCTTTTGATCGAAGAGCTGATCTCCCTTTTCTTTTTGCCTCTTACCAGCCGTCTTTTCCTCACCTTCACCTTTGATGAGCTGTTTCCAGAGAACTGGTTCTTGATTCTTGTCAAGTACCTTGAATGGATTTCTCGGACGGCTGAAAGGATGATGAAATGTCTCAGATGCATGCTGAGACCCATTGGGTACAGAATATTCTTTGGAATCAGGATCCTGCCATGGAATACTTCCACACCAGGGTTTCCCCTCTGCCTTACTTCTAATGCATCGGAAGAACAATCTGTATTCTTTCTTGCCCTGTGGGAGAAGCAAACCCCGAAGCTCTACCACAAAGTCCTCATGCAACAAACAATGAGAAATAGGAATGTCGGTGGCCTGCACGAAGCTGCACGTGTCTGCCCAGCACATGTAGAAGCTCTTTCCTTTATTCGGGCCATTGCAGATGCCAGTCTTAAAAAAGCAGAAAGTCCAGTGCTCCGGACACCTAACTCAAATTAACTGTCTTTTAACTGACAAGCATAATTCATTTTTATTTAATTATGATCATTGATATATTTGGATTTATTTTTACTATCTTCTTACACTTTCTATTTGTCCTGTAAAATTCCTACTCCATTTTTCTCCTCTAATATTTTGGAATATATAGATTCTAATTTTTTAATGGTTAAAGTTATTAATTATGTTCACACTCCTCTTAAAACTTAGAGTATTTTAACTCTTTCTCAGCTTATAAGCTAGTATTGTCCAGTATTTTATTTCATTAAAAAGTCTTGTGGGCCTTGTGCAGTGGCCCATGCCTGTAATCCCAGCACTTTGGGAGGCCGAGGTGGGTGGATCATGAGGTCAAGAGATCAAGACCATCCTGGCCAACATGGTGAAACCCCATCTCTACTACAAATACAAAAATTAGCAGGGAGTGGTGGTGTGCACCTGTAGTCCCAGCTACTCAGGAGGCTGAGGCAGGAGAATCACTTGAATCCAGGAGGTGGAGATTGCAGTGAGCTGACGTCATGCCACTGCATTCCAGCCTGGTGACAGAGCGAGATCTGTCTCAAAAAAAAAGTCTTGTGAAATGTATCATATATAGAAGTGTTTACAACATGTATGTGTGTTTACATATACATGTTGTGACCTCTGCTTTAGAAGCTCATCTCCTCCAACCTCTGATTTTTATAACGTCACAAATTAGATTTATTCAAATTTGACATTTATTTAGATGTATCCATGTAACTACAAATGTCTTTGATCACATGGTTATCTTTCTTTCAACTTACAGCTCACATCTCCCTTCTGGGGTCCTTTTTTTTCTTTCCAAAGTATATATATCCTCAAGAAGTTCCTTTACTAAAGATCTGTCCATAGTAAATTATCCTGACTTTTGTTCACCTAAATATATACTATTGCATTCCCATGAAAGGTAAGTTTTACTGGGTATCCAATTATAAATGGAAACATTTTCCCCAGTATTTGAAGACATCGTCTTTTGGTTTCTGCTTATACTGATAAGAAGTTAGATGTAAAACAGGAAAGCTGTCTTATTCTCTAGCTGTTTTTAAGCTATTCCATTTGTCTTTAATTTTCTTTCATTTCACCAGGATAAGTCTGGGTGTGAATATGTTTTAGAATTTTTTTGTACTTCCTTAATATAAGGATCCACACAAATTATTGAATGTTGTTTCCATCTCATTTTCTCTAGTCACTCTTTCTGGAACTTTTATTAGATAAATGTTAGAACTTCTCACTTAAATTTTCATGTCTATATCATGATATCCTTCTCTTTTTCTCTATGTACTATATTCTAAATAGTTTTGGCTTACTTACCTTTCAATTTATTACTTATGGAATTCATTTCTAATTCCTTAGTCAAGTCATATGTTGAATTTAAAAATTCAACTATTTTATTTCCAGAAGTTAAGAATCTTCTTTGATGCTTATAACAGTATGTTGTTCCTTGCTCATGTTTTTAAAGTTTTTATTAAATATTGAAGACATATTTATTTATAAGCTATAGCTGTCTGGCACACTCTCCGGTTTTGTGAATATAGTTTTATTAAAACACAGGCAAGCCCATTCATTTACATACTGTCCATGGCTGCTTTTATACTACAATAGCAAGGCTGAGTCTTTTTGACAGAGACTGTATGGCTTGCAAAGCCTAAAACGTATACTATCTGGCCTTTTAGAGAAAAGTTTGCCAACCTTGCTGTATGTGATCATTCCAACCCAAAGCCTGAATGTCTGATTCTACTGTTTGATGTTTCTAACCCTGTCTGATGATGTCTTACTCCTTGGGTGGTCTTGTGATTAAAAAAAAAACTGTGAGCTCATTTTTGTTGAGGCATTAGCTGTGAGAATTTTATGAGGCTTGAATTGGAGAATATTCCATTTGTGTTTACCTTTGCCAAGTGCCTGGTCATTTTAAATTAATTTTTTTTGTTTGTTTAAAATAGTTTCAGAATAGGTACACAGAGTGAATCTGAACCCAGGCTTGAGGCCTGACTGGTGATTATTTATAACTTCTGGTAGGGGGTAGGGACTTTTATTTTTTCTTCCAACCAAAATCAAGGCTAAGATGCAAAATTTTCTTTGCTATTTCCTTTGCATGGCAAATATTTTCTAGTTCACTATTTTATTGGGAATGTGGGCCTTTGGAGACTCATTCCAAAGTCTCCATGCAGGACACTACACTGCTTTGTCACCTGCCTCCCCTGTCCCCCTTCCCCCAACATGGATGTAAAAACTAAAAGCTCTAATTTACAAAACACTGGCAAATGCCCTCAGGGTCTAATGCCTGCTCCAGTGAACATTTACCATGCTCATTCTGAATTCTGGCTTCCAACTTCATTTTTGGCCTCTAGGGATTAAGATACTTTAATTTCTTGCCAAGTTAGCTACTCATTTTATCCAGCATTTTAAAGGTGCTTTTCAGGGGAAAATTTTCAGGATATAGAGTCTGTCATATTGCTGGAAGTAAACATAAGAAATTTTTAAATTAAAAAAACACACAATTAGAAAAATGGAAATAGGAAAGTTTTATAACACTCCAACAGGATTCCAAGCCTACCTAGTGTTTATTTATATCTGAGTTATGAGTGTTGTCTCTGGAGTCAGACAACCTGGGTTTGGAATCACGCCCTGCCGTTTACTACTGCTAGGGATGAGAGTGGGCAAACTTTTTTCTGTAACGGGCCGGATGGTAAGTACAGTTGTCCCTTAATATGCATAGGGGATTACTTCCGGGATACCCCATGGACAACAAAATCCATGGATGCTCAAGTCCCTGATATAAAATGGCATAGTATTTTCATATAACCTATGTACGTCCTCTCATATACTTTAAATCATCTCTAGATTACTGATAATATCTAATACAATGTAAATGATAAATGCTATGTAAAGAATTGTATTGTTTTTAATTTATATTATTTTTATTGTATTTCTTTTTTTTATTTTTATTTTTCAAATATTTTTGATCCTTGGTTGGTTGAATCCATAGATGTGGAGCCCTCACATATGGAGGGCTGACTGTATTTTGAGCTTTGCAAGTCATATGCAACTACTCAACTCAGCCACTGTATCATGAAAACAGCCATAGTTACGTAACATGTAATGACTGGGCATGGCTGTGTTCCAAAAAACTTTATTTACAAAAGTAGGTCCTTAGCTGGATTTGAACTTCAGTCTATAGATTGCACACCCCAGCCTTGTACGAGTTAATACATTTCATTAAGCATCAGTTGTTTCATCTCTAAAATGGAGAAAATAATAATACCTGTGTCATCCATAGGTTGTTTGAGCATTAAATTTGTGAATCTGTCAGAGGTATTTGAACCATAGCAAGTCCATCTTAAATAGGGGTAAAATGAGAGACCTGCTGTGCTGCATTCCCAGAAGACTAGGCATTCTTAGTTACCGGATGAGATAGGAGCTCCACACAAGATACAGGTCGCAAAGGCCCTGCTGATAAAACAGGACGTCATAAGAAGGCCTGCCAAAAACCACCAAACCCAAGATGGTGATGAAAGTGACCTCTAGTCGTCCTTACTGCTTATTATATGCAAATTATAATGCATTAGCATACTAAAAGACACTCCCACCAGCACCGTGCCAGTTTACAAATGCCATGGAAACGTTTGGAAGTTACCCTACATAGTCTAAAAAGGGGAGGAAATCTCCACCCCTGTCCCCAGAAAACTCATGAATAATCCACCCCTTGTTTAGCACATAGTCGAGAAATAACTACATTTAGTCAAGGAGCCCATGCCACTTCTCTGCCTGTAGGGTAGTCATTCTTTTGTTTATTTCTCTAATAAACTTGCATTCAGTATACTGTATGGATTCACCCTGAATTCTTTCTTGCTCAAGGTCCGAGAACACTCTCTTCAGGTCTGGAGCAGGACCCCTTTCCAGTAAGAAATTCATGTAAGTGGTAGTGTTAGCTATGATGTCGCTGCTGGAAGTGATGATGATGATGATTTGAAACCAGTTTCTTGATTTTTTAAGATCATAAGGTGTCTTGCCTTCAAATCATTTAAATACATCCAATGTAGCTTCCTATGCTGCTACTGATGACACACAATAGCTAGCTAACAATACCACAGTAACTAATGACCCCCAAATCTCAGTGGCTTTAAAGAACTCAGATTTAAGTTTTGCTCATACTACATTCCATCACAGATCGATGAGGGGTTCTCCTCACTGTCGTTCCTCTGGGGCCCAGGCTGATTGAGTTATGAGTGTTTCACCATCTTGAAATCACTGGTCACTACAGAGGAAAGGAGCTTTGGAGGATCTTTAAATAACAATGAAATGCTTGGTCTGCAAGTGACATGTGTTATTTCTGTGTTCAGTTCACAGTCAGAGTTGGTCACATCTTTCTCTCCCACTAGCTTATTGCTTGGGTTGCTGGGCGTGTTGTCACAGACAAGCTTCATCTGTTGGCTTCTGCAAGGAGTGCCTAGAAGTGCAGAGCTTCTAACCCAAGGCCATATGCTTCCCAGGGCAGCCCACATCCAGGGAATGCTTCCTGTGTGGGTAGAAAGGCCCAGCCTTTTCAGCTCAATGTGGGACAATTTTGATGGCCATTTTAGGTCTAGAAATCTCTGGAATTTGGCTCAGCCTGTTGTTGGGCAACCTGGCTTCTACCTCTGCCCAATTCTGCTTCCCCTTCTCCTTTCCACAGGGGTTTTTCCCAAGGATACTTCTTAATAAGCATCCTGTATGCTAAACTTCATCTCAGGGTTCTTCTCCAAAAACTCAATCTGTGACATTCACCATGTGCCCAAGAGAGGGAAGGCTGGAAATATCTCCTGAGGAACACCAAGGACTACCTCATTCACTAAAGTGAACACGGGTAGCCCTTACAGATGGGAGAGACAAAGATCACAACCATGATAATAGCTAATATTTATTGAGACTCACCTGCCGCACGCTGCACTAAAATATGTTACTTGGATTTGCTCACTTAATCTTCACAACACCCTATGTATTAAAATGGGATTAGGCTAGGGAATGACAAGCTATGGCCTGCAGACCAAATCTGCCCACACCTGTGCCTTTATGTATTGTCTGTGGCTACTTTCATGCTATAACTGCAAAGTTGAGTTGTTGTGACAGACACTGCATGACCCACAAAGTTGAAAATATTTACCATCTAGTCCTTTTCAGAAAAAGCTTGCTGAATCCTGTTTTGGGTAATATTTTCATTTTATAGATAGCAAAATTGAAGCTTGCAGAAATATGTGGTTTATTAAATCACAGTATGTCCATTTTTGTCATGTAGATCAAAGATAAAATTCTAAGTACCCCAACCAACTGAATGAATCTCTCCCCCCAGCTGAGGGCATTTCAAAGTTAACCTGAAAAACTAGTTCAGGCCATGATGGGAAGAGGGCAGTCAGACAGGCCTCTTTATGCCCTCCTTCCTTAGGAATTCAGGCACAACTGACCAGTGTCAACATTAAAACAGGCCGGGAATGGTGGCTCACGCCTGCAATCCCAGCACTTTGGGAGGCCAAGGCCTGCAGATCACTTGAAGTCAGGAGTTCAAAACCAGCCTGACCAACATGGCAAAACCCTGTCTTTATTAAAAATTCAAAATTAGCCGGGTGGTGAATGCCTGTAATCCCAGCTCCTTGGGAGGCTGAGGCAGGAGAATCACTTGAACCTGGGAGGCAGAAGTTGCAGTGAGCCGAGATTGCATCATTGCATTCCAGCTTGGGCAACAAGAGTGAAACTGTCTCAAAAAAACAAAAGCAAAACCCCCGAAAAAACATTAAAACAGATACTTGAGACTGACAAAACGGGCTCTTCGCAGCAATAAGGTACCAACATGACAGATGGCAGTTAAAGAGATTTATTCTGAGCCAAATATTAGGACCATGACCCATGACACAGCCCCAGTGTGCCAAAGGTAGTGGAGATGCAGATCCTGAAAGAAACTGAAGTATATTTTTTATTACCTTTTCTGAAATGGCCCTGCAAAGCTGTCTCTTGTAGGGAAAATCTACATTCTGTAGAGAATCGCCTTCCCTTTCCAGGTATTTTCCTTGATCTAGGAGATAATTAGCTGAGTTTAGGATCTTTTTAAGTCTAGCAAGAAACATTTTCCATCTATTTTCTCTGAAGCCTGCTACCTGGAGTCTTCATCTGTATCAGAAAATCTTTGAATCTACCTATGACTTGAAAACCCCTTGCCCCACCCCATTTTGTATTGTCTCACCTTTCCAGATTGAACCCATTCTACGCCTTAACTGTATTACTTGATATCTTACATCTCCCCAAAATGTACAAAACCAGGCCGCATCTCCACTACCTTTGGCACACTAGGGCTGTGTCATGGGTCATGGTCCTAATATTTGGCTCAGAATAAATCTCTTTAACTGCTTCACAGTTTGATTCTTTTTGTCAACAGTCATGAAAACAAACATTTAAAGAGCAGGCCCATTCTGTGATGCAGGTGCAGGCTCCCCCCACCCCATGCCATTGATGGTCTTTGTAAGTGCTCAGTGAATGATTATGATTTTCTTCCCTTCTCTTCCCACCATCCTTCTTTGTAAACTCAATGCCTTATCTTCCATCTTTGCTCTAAATCCCCTCCCAGACAAGTTCTGTTCTCTAGCAACAAGAGTATCTGAAATTGCAATCGTGTGGTCTCTTTCCACCAAGTGAAAAACACAAGGGATGCATCCGCTTTTGGTCCCTTTGACTATAAAACTCTGGAGGAAGTTCTGTTTTTCCAAAATGGCTTTCTTTTACTGGAAGAGTTAGGGTGGTAAATCTGTAGAGCCTGAGTTGGCTACCAGGAAACACTTCATGATGGCTGAGAAATTATTCCACATGCTGAACCTTAAAGTGATAACATAAAATGGCAGCCTTGATAGACGCCTTAGAATCTAAGGCTGAGATTACCTGTTTCCAACTGCTTCCAGCTGAGAAGCGGCTCCCAGGACAGCACTGAGTAACTCAAAAGCATTCCCCCTTAAAGTGATTGTTCAAGGGGATTCAAGAGTTTAATTCCGTAATGCCCATCCAGCTGTTTCCTAGATTCTTCCAGAACATGGGCCTTATGCCCCTAAATTCACCCCCGTACTTAGAAGCAGAACTGGGAACTGAGCTCCATTTTTTGATACCAAAGTTTGTGCTCTTCACTATGCATTTCACTCCCTAGTGGTACACTAATATCCAGGATCATGTATTTACTTTCTACAGATACCATTATATGTGCTCATGTAAATTGGCAATTAGCAGCAAGAAGGTTATAGGAAGAGGTTCTACCTATCCATCTCTTTATATCATGCCTTCTAAAGAGAATGTCCCTTTCAGAGAGAATCCTTGGATTTAGTCAGGAGTATTAGATCCCTAAATAAAAATGTCTAAAATCCTTTCCCCATTCTTTGTTGTTGTTGTTTTTGAGACAGGGTCTCACTCTGTCACCCAGGCTGAAGTGGTGGTGGTGCGATCACAGCTCACTGCAGCCTTGACCTCCCAGGATCAGGTGATCCTCCCACCTTAGCCTCCCAGAACACTTGGCTAATTTTTTGTGTTTTTGGTAGAGATGGGGTTTCACCATGTTTCCCAGGCTGGTCTTGAACTCCTGAGCTCAAGCGAGCCACATGCGTTGGCATCCCAAAGTGCTGGGATTACAGACATGAACAACTGTGCCCAGCCTGTTTTTTACTGGTATAAATTTAAGGGGCAAAACTGCAGTTTTGTTACATGGGTATATTGGTTAATGGTGAAGTCTGAGCTTTTAGTGGCCATCACCTGAATAGTATATGTTATACCCATTAAGCAATTTCTCATCCTCATTTTTGGTTCATTAAAACACAACTGGCCCTCAAAAATGGCTAGGGAATGGTGCACAAATGAAAGAACGAGTCAATGAATGAATTAGTCAATTAATCAATCTCCAGATCCTTTACAGGTTAAGGATCTTGGGCAAGTTTTATGCTCATGATAAACAAACAAAAAGAAGATAGCAGGTTTCTTATTGCTGACTTCGGTGTCAGAAGGTACACAATTATTTATTTAACAAACACTGAGCTTTCACTATGAATTGCACACAGTGTTAGGCACGGAGGATATGACATGCAAGGTCTCTCTGCCCTCAGCACAGGCAGGCCTCGGGAGATGAGGCTGAAGCATGGAACTTAGTGTGGGCACAGGAAGCTTCACTTGGGGCTTTGGCCAGTTGCTTGTATGTAGGGAATAGAACATAGGGAGACATATATGGATAGACGATCCCCTTTCTAGTAAGTGAAATGGGAGTGCAATATCCAGGTGGAGGATTGGGAAGGGTTAAGTGTAAGGTTCTTGGGCAGCTGGGAGGTGTAACTCGATCCATCTCAGCAGTAGCTTTTTAAACCTGGGCTTTAAAACCAGGAAACCTGAAGAAATCAGACTCGGGGCTGGTTTTACTGGTCTCCCCTCTCTGTTTAGAAAGATAGCTCTTGCCTTGTACAGCTGGTGTTTCTTTGGCAGTGTGAGGGACTTCTGTGTATTGCTTAGTTTATCCATATTATGATGACTTTTACTAGTTGCAATTCTCAGAGTATGTCCTGGTCTCCAGGAACAGGGGAAGTTAAGAGGACAAGAAAAGAGAGATATTTTAAAAGTACTGACTATTTTAATGACGTAATTTCATCAATATTAGTGTTCAGACACAAATAGAACAGGATCCTTTCTACAGAACTTTTCAAACCATTAATTTAGGATTAGGAAACTCTCCTCACTCCCCCTAAGGCCACTGCGTGATTCAGTTAAAGCAACTTAATTCAGGTTAGGGTACAATTTAAGCAAACTCCATTGCTCAGCAGAATGCTGCCTGAAAACAGCTAAAGACAAGTCAGAATGTCCCTAACCAAACCCCAAGCATTATTAACCAAGACCTGCCTTAAATTCTGGTTTATCTCATGATGATCAAGGAGAAAAAAAGTCTTCCCCTGCAAGAAGTATTCTATGCCTGTTACAGAGCATGGATTGTGTGTTCGATGGCCATAAGAGAATGGATAATATACATAAGAGTTCAGAAGAGAGAGTAAACTGAAGTTTAGGGCATTTCAAAAGACTTTATGGACGAAAAGAATCTTGAGTTCTAATTGAAGGAGAAGGAAGACTTAGTTGAGGAGGTGAGAGAATTTCAGAATGATAGGAAGGGAGCGTTGGAGGCAGGAATTTGGGTGTCCTATTTCTGCAGACTAGTGACTGATCAACGTCTTTTTTTTTTCCCTTACAAAGAGAAAGAAGAAAAACATCAGGTTGGTGCAAAAGTAATTGCGATTTTGCAAAGTAATGGCAAGAACTGCAATTAGTTTTGCACCAACCTAAATAGGTAGACACATGTAGTTGGAACAGAAGGTTTGTTTGCGGATGCAGCCCAAGATTAGGTTGAAAAGTGAGAAGGAGGCAATCTGTGAAGGGCCTTGGGTCTTAGAGGAGCAGACGAGGCTAGGAATTGATATGTAGAGGTGGAATAGTACCTTTTCTCCTTGTTTTCTTCTTTGTTTCTAGGTTGCTGTAGTCACTATATAATGTCTTCCTCAGTTTGATGGCAGGCAGAAAGGTTATTTAAAAAAAAATTAGGATCAAGTATTAAACTCAGGCAGCATCATATTCTAGTGCTATTCGGTGAAAATTCTAATGTAGATAAAAGATACAACAATTTTAATAACCCCCTGAAATTTAAGTAAAGAAGCAATTCTAGGCTGGGCTCAGTGGCTCATGCCTGTAATCCCAGCACTTTGGGAGGCTGAGGTGGATGGATCACCTGAGGTCAGGAGTTGGAGTCCAGCCTGGCCAACATGGTGGAACCCCGTCTCTACTAAAAATACAAAAATTAGCCAGACATGGTGGCGCATGCCTTCAATCCTAGCTGCTTGGGAGGCCGAGGCAGGAGAATCACTTGAACCCGAGAGGTGGAAGTTGCAGTGAGCCGAGATCCCGCCACTACACTCCAGTCTGGGTGACAGAGCAAAACTCCATCTAAAAAAAAAAAAAAAAAAAAAAAGAAGCAATCTTAGCAACTTAACAACATGAAAGACACTGAAGTTGAAGCAAAGCAGGAGGTTCCCTTTAAAACCAGATCACAGTTTATGAGTAGCTGTGTCCAAATGGAGAGAACATGATTGCCATCCAGCACTCAAACAACCTGGCAGGTGTCTGGGCATCTTTGAACTGAAATTTAAGCAGGGAAATGAATCACTGGAAAAGTTCCAATGACTGAATAGAATGTCAAAGAAATGTTCAAAACTGAGATACCAAAGTAAAATAAAATTTGGAGGCCTTTTGGTGATCCAGAGGCAAGTGTTTCATAGATTTTTCTGTTGAGGTGCATCTCATTTTGTTGTACATCCAAAGTGTTTTCCAAGATGCAAACTCCTTGAGAGCAGAAACATATTTCCTTCATGCCTCATTGAATGCAGGCCAACCAGTGGCCCGATGAGGTTTGGAGGGTGTGAATGACAAGTGTAAATAAAATCGTGTTGACAGCTATTTAATTTTCATGTAGTTTCATGTTTAATGTTCAAAAGTTCTGAATAAATGGGCATGACAAATCTCAGTGAACGCTAAATTAATTAACACATTTTGGCTAGCTGCAGAGAGCCGAGCCGTGCTGCTGTCCTTGGCAGTCCCCACTGTGTGATACTCATCTTGATTACAAGTAAGGCAAGTGAGGAGGGGAAAGGGAAACTTTATTTGCAGTGAGCTCCCTTTTTGTTGATTGGCTCCTCTAAATTTGTAGCAAGGCAGACCATGTCCCTGACCCATTTTCCTCTGATGGGTCTTGTTTCCCAGCCTGTAGTTCCTTTTTAATACCTGCTGCACATGTGATGATTTGTTCGGGATCTATTTACTCCAGGAGGCTCTCTGCTCCCAGTGGACAGGGTCTGTATTGCCATGGCCAGGCACTGAGGGCCAGCACAAAGGCACTTGCTGGTCTAGGGGCAACTTTGGGTTGCAATCTGACATATTAATTCTAACTCCTCCATCTAAAATGGAAATCTGTTCTGTATTTGCTGTAAGGTTCTCTGGAAGCTAGCTGAGGGCCCTATAGTTGTTCAGTAAATGTTTGTTATATGAAAACTAAAGGGAAGGGAAGGGAACCACTGGGGTAAATCTCAGTTCTACTTTTTGCTCTATTCCAGGGGCTATGTCATCTTTTTCTGCAAAGCAGATCTGTTTCCACCTTGCTTACATAGCTTGGCAGAGGGACACTTACATTTTCATCACATGAGCCTCTGCTTTAATTCTGCAATTGTAAAGCTTCATGTTTTTTTTCTCATGGAAGCAGAGTCAAAGGTTGGAGGAGGTCATACATTTCTAAACTCCCTCACCCCTGCTTCCTTTGAGATGGAGTCTTGCTCTGTCACCCAGGCTGGAGTGCATTGGTGAGATCTCAGCTCATTGCAACATCTGCCTCCCAGGTTCAAGCAATTCTCCTGCGTCAGCCTCCCAAGTAGCTGGGACTACAGGCGCTCTATCATGACACCAGGCCTAAATTTTCTATTTTATTTTATTTTATTTTTTATTAGAGATGGGGTTTCACCATGTTGGTCAGGCTTCGAACTTCTGACCTCAAGTGATCTACCCGCTTCCACCTCCCAAAGTGCTAGGATTACAGGTATGAGCCACCGTGCCTGGCCCCCAACCGCTACCTTTTAATGAAATGGTTAAAAATACAAAACAGATCTATATGAGTGAATAAGGTACTCATTTTTGAGCAGCTGTGGCTCAAGATTCCATTCTTGGCCTGCTGCTTGTGTAGGAGAACACAGGACTTCCTGTCCCTACCACTTTGTGTGAGGTGTGGGGCAGCCAGCCACACTGTGCTAGCACCTAATAAGGTTGCAGATTTAATTCTAGTGCAAATCTGGACAAACTGATGTTCAGGTTAGAGCTAGCTGATGTTCAGAAAAGGCTGCCAGAATCCAACTGAGGAAATGGAGCCATAGGTTCTGTTTTAAATTCTCTCCTTTGATTTCATTTTTTCATTTTCTCCACCTACCTCTCTGCCTGCTCCCTTTCTCATTCATTGCTTTCTGCTTCCTTCCCCCTTACTCTATTCATTCCTCTTCCTTCTTTGCCTCTATCCGTCTGTCTGGCCCTCTCTCTCTGTCTTTTCCCTTCTCACCCTCTCTCTGTTTTGTTTCCTCTCCTCTCACTTTCCTTTCCCTCAGTCTCTCTCTCGCTCTTACTCTCTCTCTGTCTCTCTCTTGCTCTTATTTTCTCTCTCTCTCTTCCTTTGATCTACAGCCTACTGGCGTCTCGTTTCTTTTCCTTCTCCCTTCCCTTTTTCTTTCTAAGAATTTCTTGATGAAACGAAAAGAGGACTAAAAGGAGCTCCATGAAATCCTCGCCTGGAAGAAAACATGGGTGGACGTGCTTCTGATCATAGGCAGCCACTAAATTTGATTTGTAGCTGATATTAAATGTAGGAAAAGATTTTCAATTACAAAACTCATAAAGTGTAAAGATGAGGGAACTGGCCGCATTTTGAGATTGACTAATGGTCTCAAAGCGCTTTAAAATGTTTGGCATTTGCCAGCCTCTCTTTCTTCTCCTAATCCTCAAATTCATGAGTTTTTATGGCAAACATAATCCTGTTTTCTGATTCATTTACACTTAGCTCATCTGAGTATTGTTTTGTAAAAGCCATCTGAAGTCCAAGAAGTTTTATGAGATCTTTAAAGACTTGTTTTTTGAACCAGGAAGTTGTGTACTGCCAATATAAATGGACCTTGAACTCTAGGGGGCTTTGAGTCCAGTATCCATAGCACTAAACTGGGTCTAGACTTGGCAAAGGACCATCGCCATGCCTGACAGAAACTGGGCTTTCACTTTCTGAATAACAGTGAGTTTGGTGTTTGGGATAAGTGACCATCTCAGATGATAGTACATGGGGTGCATAACACGTTTTTCAAGGATTATCTTGCTAGTTATGTAAATAGCAAGGGACTTATGTGGAAAACTGTGATTTTGCTGGAGTCTCCCAACTAGAGAGTGGGGCTGTTTGCTCATGTGTATATTTCCATGTAAATTGTGTGTACACACAAGTATACCAACATGTAGAGGGATGGGATTGACATTCACAGTACAGATTTATTTTTATATATTTAAAAAAATTATTTTTATTATTTTTTTTGAGATGGAATCTCACTTTGTCACCCAGGCTGTGCCACCCAGTGGCTCAATCTTGGCTCACTGCAACCTCCAGCTGTAGGCTTCAAGCAATTCTCCTGCCTTAGCCTCCTGAGTAGCTGGGATTACAGGCACACACCACCACGCCCGGCTAATTTTTGTATTTTTAGTAGAGATGAGGTTTCACCATGTTGGTCAGGCTGGGCTGGTCTCAAACTCCTGACCTCAAGTAATCTGTCTGCCTTGGCCTCCCAAAGTGCTGTGATTACAGGTATGAGACACTGCACCTGGCTTTTTTTTTTTAAGAGATGGAGTTTTACCATGTTGCCCAGGCTGGTCTCAAACTCCTGAGCTCAAGTGATCTGCCCACCTTGGCCTCTCTAAGTACTGGGATTACAGGCATGAGCCACTGTGCCCAGCCTCACTCTAGAGACTTTTTTCCCCCGTGGTTTTGTTTCAGAGATGATCTGATTGTGATATATCCAAATCTGTCATAAGGCAGGTTGTAATTGGGATGAAGATTGGTGTGAAATGCCCACCTCTGCATTGCTGTGGGTTGAGAGGAAAATTGCATTACATATTTTTTAATGGTTAAAACATTTTTTTCTGCAGAGCCAAATGGTTAAGGTAATTCCCACCCCCCTCCCCCACCAAATACAAGGATCTCAGGCAGATTCCCAGGACCTCTGGAAACTGAGGTTCAGAGAGGCAAAATAACTTGCTCAAGTTTCTGTGGGACGTTGCTATGGTTTGGCTGTGTCCTCACCCAAATCTCATCTTGTAATCCTATAATCCCCAAGTGTCATGGGAGGAACCCGGTGGGAGGTAATCTAACCAGAGGGGTGGTTACCCTCATGCTGTTCTTGTGATAGTGAGCTCTCAGGAGGGCTGATGGTTTTATAAGGGGTTTTCCCTCTTTTGCTTTGGCACTTCTCCTTGCTGCCGCTATGTGAAGAAGGACCTTTGCTTACCCTTCTGCCATAATTGTAAGTTTCCTGAGGCCTTCCCAGCCCTGTGGAACTGTGAGCCAATTAAACTTCTTTCCTTTACAAATTACCCAGTCTTGGGTATGTATTAGAAGGGTGACAACAGACTAACACAGAAGTAAAGCAGCAGGTAGAGCCCAGCCCTGCAGAGTCCCCATCCAGGCTGTACCGTCCACAGGTAGCTGCCACTTATTGCCCAAAAGCAGCTTTGATGCTTGCCATCTGTCCATCTGGGGCCTGGGAGTGACCCACCAGAACAGCCAATCCACCACTGAAGACAGGTAGAGGCTGGTCTTTCTGGGGATGCTGTCCTTTACTCTTTCCTGAGCTTTCCCGTCTGACATCTCTCTTCTCCTGTCCTGGTTCTGCGGAATGTTGTAGCTATGCTACTCACCCTCCTCCCACCCTCTATCCATTTCAACTGCTGTTACATAATCCCCACCTGAGAGGTAAGAGCTCTGTGAACTGATCTGATTTGCAGGAGGAAAGATTTTCCCTAAATGTTGGTGGATTTTCCATAAGATGATAGAATTGTGGGCTGTACTATGATACAGGCATCATACAAATCAGGTCCTCCCTTGTGAGAGGTCTATCATGATCTTAAAGTGTTGCTTCATTAACTTGTTGTACATCTTTCTTAAGCTTTCATTTATATCTTCTCTCCCTAACAAGATAGCAAGTTTCTTAAAGACAAAGGCTTTATGCCTTGTGATCCTTTGTATTTCCACAGCCTTGGTGCCTCCTTCAGAGATAGAGTGGATATTACTAGCTTCTGTTGTATCCTTCATACAGAACCTGGTGCTGAGAGACAGCTTCTTTTTTTGTTTGTTTTTTAAACTTTTCTTAAGACTAGTCAAGTACAGTATCAAGAAGAGGGGAAAGAGCAGAAGAAGGAGTTGGATCTGTAACCGACTGTGAACGATCGAGGTAAGTCATTACCTTCGAACCAACCTGGGAGGCAGCCTTGTGACTCATTTCCTTCCTCAATCCTCTCAGCTAGTTTACTTTGGCCTGGCTCAGAGGCTGACCTAGAATGCTCCTGTCCAGAGGGACCCCGGATGTTCTTAGAGACATAGATTGCTAGGGCTGGAAGGGACTTTTCATCCAATTCTTCTGTGACAGAGGAGGAACTGGAGGTTCAGAAGGAGAGGTGAGCTGCCTATGGTCCTTCAGCAGACCAATCGAAGTGTTAGGACTGGACTTGAGGGCTCTTCCCTCCAGTCCAGTGCCATTTATTCCATGACAGTGCCTCCCAAACTGTGCTCTCACAGGCAGCTGGTACTCAGGCAGCTGGACTGAGGCCCTGGCAGCCAAATCAAATATTGGAGGTCTTTCTCCAATGCACAGAAAAAAAAATTAATGGGTTAAGTTTCCTTAGGCTTAACTGATTTTTCCCATTAATTCTTCTTAAACCATTGTCACCTGCTACCAATTGTCTACTAGCCAACAAAAGCAGGCAACAAAACAAAAGGATAAGCCACAAGTAAATAAGAACAAGAACCACCAAAGCCTTGGAAACACACCATCATTTTTAAAGACTTAAAAAAAAAAGACTCCTATGACCATGGGCTTTATATCGTATTCACGTAACAAAACCATGCATTCTACTGGTGACATTGTTTTGAATTCAAATGCTAAAAGTAAATGTCATTATTTCATGGTTTTCCCCAAAGAGCACTATGACCCCCCAGGACTATCTCTGGAACATTCTGCCATCTCTCTTAATGGGTCAGGTCACCTCCAAGCTGGGTGACCTTGTCGGATTAAGGCCCGGTGAACGGATTCGCCTTTATTAAAAAGAATAATGGCTTAGGATTGTCAGGTACCCTGAACTCTATTCCTAACCTAAAGGCCCAGGGACAGGGCTGTCTCTGCGGTTGTCCCTGGGCGCTTCTCCCCGTCCACGCGGGCGCCCTCTGCTGCCCGCCCTGCACTCTCATACCTGCCAAGCGAGGAGTCGGGTACCAGAGGCTGCAGCCTGAGAAGCAGCCACGGGGACTTTACAGCCCCACAAACAGCCACCTAAAGGCTCTCCGATGGAGACCTCAGCGCGCCCCGACAGCCCTTTCTGGGGCCCAATTTGGTATTTGAATTCAACCCCGCAGCAAGTATCCCAGCAAACACGAATAAGAAAATACCGGGGCTTCCAAACAGTATCAAACGCATGGGGCTTGGGAAGGGACAGGACCGTTGAATAACTCTGCTGAGCCCTTTGTCCTCTCCGGGACACGGGACCGGGGCGTGGGGACCTCCGCCTCGGCGACCCACGGGAGCAACCCCTGTGGATGTGGAGGGTGGCGGCGCGCTCTCGGGCTCCTAGCACGCCTTCCCCAATTAGGTTCTGCCGCCTGACGTCACGTCTGCCGGAGATTGGCTGCTCAGGTCTGACACCCGGGGCCACGGGAGAGAAACTTTTAAAAGACTTCGCCGCCGGGGCTGCCTCGGAGTGTCCCGCGCGCTCTCTCGCTCGCCCTCGGCCACCCTCGCCGGGCCCCGCTGCGGCGCGCGCTACACCTCCGGCCGGGCGCGCGGACCCTCACCTTGCGCCGCCCGCTCCCCTCGCCCCTCCCCGCCCCTCGGGCTCCGCGCTCCCCACCCCCACGCCCGCCTCCCGCTCCCCGCCGCAATCGGCCGGGGTCTGGGGCCACTGAGCCGCCCGCGGAGCTTCCTCCCTCGCCACTGACTTGGGCTCCTCCCGCCTTTCCCGGGCTCTCGGCTGCTCTCGGGGAAGCCCGAGCGCGCGGGGAAGGGCGAGCCGCACGGCCGGGGGAGGGGACCGGACCGCGCGCGGCCGGTCGCGCCGGCTGGGGCCCGCGATGGCGGGGGCCTGGCTCAGGTGGGGGCTCCTGCTCTGGGCAGGGCTGCTGGCGTCGTCGGCTCACGGCCGGGTGCGGAGGATCACCTACGTGGTGCGCCCGGGCCCCGGCCTGGCGGCGGGCGCCTTGCCCCTGAGCGGGCCCCCGAGTCCGCGGACCTTCAACGTCGCGCTCAACGCCAGGTACAGCCGCAGCTCGGCGTCCGCCGGCGCCCCCAGCCGCGCCTCCTTCGGGGTCCCCTCGGAGCGGACCCGGCGCACGAGCAAGCCCGGCGGCGCGGCCCTGCAAGGGCTCCGACCGCCGCCAGAGCCGGCGCGTCCCGGGGCCCCCGGCGGGCAGCTCCACCCCAAGCCTGGCGGCCACCCGGCGGCCGCCCCGTTCGCCAGACAAGGCAGGGAAGTCGTGCGCTCCAAGGTGCCGCTGGAGACCAAGAGCGGCGGGGGCTCCAGGCTGCAGGTTCACCAGAAGCAGCAGCTGCAGGGGTAAGCCCACACCCCCTTCCGCTCGCCCGCCCGCCTCGCTCGCGCCGTCGGCGGAGGGACCCGCGGGGTCAGGGCCACTCGGAGCCCCGCGGCGGCCGGGGCGGTCGCGCGTGGAGGGTCGGCTTTCTCCTGCCCGCCTCCGCCTTCGCTGAGCGCCGCGGGAAGAGCGGAGTGCGGGGAAGCCCAGAAACTGTTACAGACGCAAAACTCCCAGTGCATTGTTACCGAGCTGCGGGTAAACACAAAAGGCATTTCTGCCTGGGGCGTAACCTCCTCGTGCAAACCCAACTGTTCCTAGAAGTTGGGCGTAAACATGAGGTCACTACAGTTAAATCCCTCAGCATCAATTAAATTCTTTGCAACTGAGTTTTAATTTTGGTCTAGCTAATGAAAAAAATGTTTCGAGGCAGGGCTAGCCGTAAAGACCCAGCTCCTGTTCTGTGGCCTGGAACTTTTCAGCCTCAGAGAAAGCGTGGGCTTGGGCTTCCCTGCACCTGTGGGATCTGCTTTCCTGGAGTGGAGTGTCTTGGTATTGATACAAGTTTTGGTTGGACTGTTTCTGTTATTGGGTGTTCGTAGTCTCTTCCCTTTTTGGGCCCCCTCTTCCCCCCAGTTCATCTCGGGTTGGGGTGTAGGGAAAACTTGTTTTGCTTATTTGGCATGTTTTCTTCAGGGGTGATTCCAGGCCATGTGACCTCACTCCTTTTTGGACATTTCTCTCTGAAACTGATTTTCAATTTAAAATGTTGGCCCAGATAATAGAAAAATAAATTTTACTCTACTGTGATATGAGGGTAAGAAAACCATTTGCTTGGCCCTCGTTCTCCCCTCCTGTATAGCCCTAGGTTATGCAGGCTTTTTGATTCCCTCACCATTACCCGATATATGGGCCTTGCCACTCTGCTTGGGCAGCTTTGGATTGAGTATCCAGGGTACCTGTTAGGACTCTCTCTCGTCCAGAGGGATGCAGAAGCTGGAGGCTGGCCTTTCTGGAACCTGCTGGAAGCTTGGGTTCTTGGGAAGGGAGTCTTTCTGTTGCTGGACTCAGCAGTCTTGCTTTGTTTCAGGGTCAATGTTTGTGGAGAGCGGTGCTGTCACGGCTGGAGTAAGGCCCCTGGCTCCCAGAGGTGCACCAAACGTAAGTTGCCAAGTTCACAGTGGCCCTGCACAGTAGACAAAGCGGGGCTGTCCACATGGGGGCATCTCACAAGGGCCACTTGAAAGGGCTCTGGGGAAGTTGAAGTCTGAAGTACAATTCATCCATTTCCTGCAGGCTTCCTTACCACCTAGGAAGGGCTGGGTCAGGGTAATGTTAGTGTCAGTGCCAGCGGCAATGCATTGCACGGAACCGTGCTGTGCATCCACGATTTCTTTGAACTCAGTGGAGATATGCATCACTCTGGCACATCTGTGAATCAGGAGCTAGGAAAAAAATTTCCATTTGAGGATATGCCATATGGCAGAACCAATGTAATTAATGTAAACATGGTACCAGAAAATTAAAGACATTCTTTATGGTGATGGCAGGAGGCGATTGGGGAGTAGAGGGCCCTATTGTAGAATAAAACATCAATAGTTTTTATAGCTTCCTGAAATCAGCAACCAGAACCCTTCATCCTTGAGGCCTGATGGTTTTCTAGAATGCACTTCTCTATGCTCTTCAGAACTGATGGATGGGGTTCTCTGCAGTGCTTCTGCAGTTCACAGGCATGCCCAGAAGTGTTTTAGAAAAATGTGTTAATGTTGCATATAGATTTGAGAACACTGGAGATTTTTTTCTCCTATGCATTGTGAAGTTAAGGATCAAGTTAAAATGTATTTTGAGGCTCTTCTTGACAAATTGTTGCTATCAGGTGCTCATTGGAAATAAAGGAGTCTTACTTCCCCCTCAGAAAAAGTGAAATATTCTTAGTTGTTTTTTTGTGTAGAGATTGAGGCATTCCCATGTGGACTGGAACTGTCTGAAATTTATGCTGCTTGGATTTTAAAATACAGATGGATGAATTTAAAAAATTTCAGAAACAGTCAATTGAGTGACCTTGTTTGTTGAAAAATGTCTTCAGTCCTGAAGGAAACAGAAGGGCTTTGCCATACTGGCCTTATTTTTGTAAAAAGGAATGTCCACATGTTTTATGATGTCTTCTGATCAAGGAGTAATGGCAGACATGAACAGCCTTCTGACTATTGAACTGAAACCATTAGATCAGAAATGCCCAGGGTTCTAGGCATTTTAGATTAAATTGTAATTTTTCATTTTTTAACATCTTAAATTATACTTGTCAGAAATGTGTTAGCATTCGTTTAGAACTTTGCATTGCTCAGGCCAAATGACATGCCCTCCCCTCCCCACAGTAACTCATTCTGTCCAAAACCTGGTATATTGTTTGCCTGTAACATGGAGATAACTCATCTGTCACAGCACCATTGCAATGGCATATTGCTGTGTAAAGGTTAAAAATACAGAATAGGGCTGGGCATGGTGGCTCACGCCTGTAATCCCAGCACTTTGGGAGGCCAAGGCAGGAAGATCACTTGAGGTCAGGAGTTGGAAACCAGCCTGACCAACGTGGTGAAACCCTGTTTCCACTAAAAAATTAGCCAGTAGACTGGGCATGGTGGCTCACTCTTGTAATCCCAGCACTTTGGGAGGCCGAGGTGGGTGGATCACTTGAGGCCAGGAGTTCGAGACCAACCTGGGCAACATGGCGAAACCCCATCTCTACTAAAATTACAAAAAAATTATTCGGGTGTGGTGGTGTGCACCTGTAATCCCAGCTACTGGGGAGGTTGAGGCAGGAGAACCGGTTGACACCAGGAGGTGAAGGTTGTAGTGGGCTGAGACTGCACCGCTGCACTCCAGCCTGGGTGACAATGACTCTGTCTTAAAAAAAAAAAAAATTAGCCGAGCATGGTAGCCCATGCCTGTAATTTCAGCTAATCAGAAGTCTGAGGCAAGAGAATCGCTTATACCTGGGAAGGGGAGATTGCAGTGAGCAGAGATTGTGCTGGGCGATGCAGGGAGACTGTCTCAAAAAAAGAAAAAACTTCAGAGCAGGATTTTATAGATGGGCAGATGCTCCTTGATGCCTTAGAGAGAATGCTCCAAGGCTTTAATAAGTTTGCTTGGCAAATGATGCAATTGAGTACCCTCTCTCAAAAGAAGATAGGCCCCCATTTTCAGGTTGCCTGAAGATCTGGGGATCCAGAGATGTTCTAGAAAATCCCAAGATGCTCCAGATCTTGAGGAATCACCTCATGGCTTCCTGCTTCTCCAGGCAAGAGAGGCAAAGACTTGTGTGCCTGTGTTGAGCTGAGTTTGCCCCCTGGTGATCCAGAGAGAGAGAGAGAGACCACAGAAGACTGCTGGTCAGAAAAATCAGTGTTGAAGTTACTTACAGAGCTCTAGAGGAAAGTGGTATATTGGTTGAATCTTTCGGTACCTACAACCAATGCTTCTAGCATTTGTCTTAAGTTTTCCTACCGGCTTCTGGGAGGTAGCCCTCAGACAACACCAGGATCTAAGCAATGCAGCATCACTCTCCTTTTCAGTGGTTTTTAGCATTCAAAAGATTAGCCTTCATATACTTCCCAGTTTAACATATGAATTCAGGTACAAATGCTAGAAACTTAATTCACAGCGCTCTTCAGAAATAATTGTGTTTTTAAAAGGCATCCTGGGGTAGGTCAGTGTGTAATCCGAAATAATGTATCTCTGAGATGGATATTTAAAATAGGGGACTGATTCTGTGTGTGTCTGGGAGATGCAGAGAGCTGAGAGAGTCTTCTACCTTCAGATGGGACCTCTGGGATTCCTGCTGATGCTGTAAACCTCTTCTGTCCATGGCCGAGTACTGTGATGCCGGGAAAGACTCCTGGCTTTGGGGTCAGAAGACCTGAATTCTAATGCTGAAGCCCTCACTAGCTGTGTGGCCTTAGGGAGTTCACTTGACCTGTCTGGACCTCTGTTTTCTGGTTCAGAAATGACTATGCTAAAACCTTGCCTTCTTTGTAGGATGGTTGTAGGTATCAAGATGAAAGACAATAGGTATGAAAGCCTTGATGAAACCAGGAAGGTTAATATTACAGATTAGTATTGGATCAAGTCAAGTAAATCCTGTCTCCTTTATCGATGACTTGGTTTTCTTCTTTCTCTTTGTGGTCTCCTTCTTCTCTCACTTCCTTATTATGTTGAGATTGAACAATTACACTTGGGTATGGTTTAGTACACATAAGAATACAAAAACCAATGATATGTTCACATCAAGCTCCCCCTTATATTAGTCATCGTAAAATGTACATGTACATTTAAATGTATAACCAGGATGTCTTTAAATTGTCATTATATTTTGAAGATAAAGAAGAATTTGAGTTTATATAGGTCATGTCCAGTTGATGCAAAAAAACATTTCCGTGTAAGAGATTGGAGGTGTTCATGTTGTTCATTATTTGCCTTATCCAGTGAAGAAAATAAGGTATTCCTTTGAGCAATGCTGGATTGTTTTAATTGATTGAAACCTAATTTAAATGGGCCATGAGCAAATGCTTCTGAAGACTACTGATTTAGTGAACCTTAAATTGCAAATCAGAGAGACATGAACGAGTAAGTGGCAGACCCACATGGGGGCAAAGAGTGGATATGTGCATTCACCAACGTGGTCCTCCAGGATCTAGCTGCCCAGTCACTCTGTGGGGATGCTCAGGTGCATGTTAATGTTGCTTTTCCAGACACTCTTTGTGTGTGGATCTCTAGGAGTTGAAATCATAGTGTGGGATGTGTCATTTTAGTTAATATTGGATGACTGTTGATAGCATTACCTGTTTTGGACAAAAGAGATCCACCACATTTGTGCTCTTTCCAAGGAATTTATGTTTCTAGGAGGGTTTTGTGGCTTAGGGACTTTGTCCTCCAAGTGGGACATTAAACCCCTGATGTGTAATATTTTTGGCTCCCATCATTTTTGCAGGTTTTTTTTTTTTTGCTGTGTCCAAACTGAACCTCCTCCCATGCTCTGCGTTGGTTCTTCCAATCTTTCTGCCCCCCTCTCAGGGTAAGTGCAGGCCAGACAGAGACATTGCCGGTAGGCTCAGCTTTAATGAAAAGATTGGACATGGGAATAGGCAATACAAAAGAATGAAAGAGAGGAGAGTGAGGCTGGGCTGGCAGGGTTATGGGGTAGAGGGAAGAGAAAGATGGCAGATCGAATCCAAAGCGGGTGCCTGGCACGTCGCGGGCCCTTCATACATGCATGGATGGTTCTTTCATTTACTGTTTAGCTTTTACCATGTGCCAGGTTCTATGAATAGAGGAGAAACACAGCCAGCTGTAGGGAGTGCAGGTCTGTTTTTACTCACTTAACTCATGGCACATCAAATGACTTGTTCTCTCCTTAAAAAGAAACAGAAAATCGATATTCCATGGCTTTTCCATTGGCATTCAGCCCATGCTACTTTGGGGGAAAAAACTCAACTCTAGAAATTTTCCTTAAATTATATGCGAAGGAGACGTCAGTGGATGGCATCATCCAGGAGGGTGTGATGTGGCTGGTGTTCAGGTGACCTAGAGGACTCTCTCAGGCTGTCCCCCATCCCTTTTGGCTTGGCATCGTGTTTGCCCAACTTGGGAGTTGAGCCCAGAGTGCTTATACATTTTTTTTGTATGCCTGCTATGGCCATTGACAGCTGCTTTGCCAATAGATCTGCAGGGAGGTTTACCATGGCAACTGCTGGGAGGGCCACCCTGGGCCCCATGTGGGAGGGTCAGCTGGAAAATCTTGTCACGTGGCACAGACAACCTCGGCGAAGGGAGAGGAACCCAGAGGTAAAGTTCACACTGGGTCAAATATGTGTTCTCAAGACTAGTTAAAATAAACGTTTGGGAACCGTAAATTCTACCTCGTGATGGTGCTTAAACCTTCATGGTAAAGCCCTCCTCCAGCCCATGGGCCAGCTGAGCATGCCGCCCGCCTCCTGCCTGCTCCGCTTTATTGAAGTTTTTGCGGCCCAGTGAACCCTTGGCCCTCAGGAAGCCTGACTTGTTGAAAGAACCTTTGACAACCACAGGGTTTTGCTGTTTTTGACCCTGTTATTTGTTGTCTTTGGTATTTCAGACATACTCAGACATGTTTGAGAGCTCAAATTAAATTTTCCTAAAGTACAGATGTTGCTTTCCAGTCCTTCCTAGCAATGGACAGGGGTGACTCGGAGTGCGAGGGCTATGTCACCACACTTTTAATATGGACCGAGATCAGGTCCGGCGGAGAGGAGCTGGCGATGGGGTGGAGGTAACTTGGGTGGTGCTGTGGACCTTACAGAGACCATTTTCTTGATCTTCACACCCTGTGGGGGTATTGAGGCAAGCCTGATTTATTACCCCTTTTCCAAACAGTGGGGCAGCACTCAGATGCCACTGCAGGTCTTGTGGCTCTTCCTGCTGCCCAGGGCTTCCTGGACATCCAGTGATATGACATTCTCTCTTGAGGCCTTGGTCTGAAAACTGTTCTGACAGCCCTCAGTCAACTGGATTGGCTTCCACTGCCTGACTTCACATGATTTTCCAAGCTATGTGAGTTTTCCCAGGCTTCTCTAACACATTCAACAAGCTGGGTGACTTAGAACAATAGAAATGTATTGTCTCACCGTTCTGCAGTCCAGAAGTCCAGTGTCAAGGTGTTGATGGGATTGCTTCCTTCTGAAGGCTGTTCTAGGCCTTTCTCCTTGTCCTGTAGATGGCCATCACTTCCCTGTGTCTTTATACATTGCCTTGTGTGTGTGTCTGTCTCTGTCCAAATTTCTCCTTTGTATAAGGACATCAATCCTATTGGATTAGGGCCCCTCTAATGATCTCTTTTTAACTTGATTACCTCTGTAAAGAACCTGTCTCCAAAGGTGGTTGCATTCTGAGGTACTTGGGGTTAGGACTTCAACACGTTTTTTTTTTGTTTGTTTTTTTTGTGGGGGGGGGGGGGTACAATTCAACTTGTGATGCAAGCCCATGAATGCCTTGCACATAGGCTGGAGAGATGGGCTATTCAGAGTTGGCTTATTCCTGGGGCACCTTGGAACTCTAGCAACTGACCCAAGGATGGGTCGGCGAGGCTTTGACTGGGCCTCTTCCACAGAGTCTGTGACTGTGGATCTAATTTGGTTACTTTTCTAATGCAGCGGCTCTGGCTGCTCCAGGGAGTGTTAGGAGCCACAGGTCATTTTGGTGATGGCTCTGGCCATATTTACTGGGCCTTTTTAAAAGATATTCTAGATTGATGTTTCTTACACTTGAATGTCCAGTGGGACCACTGGAAGGGTTTGTTAAAATGTTAAAATTTGTTAAATTTAACAAATTGAATTGGAATCCTTGGGATTTTTAATAAGTATCCCAGGTTATGCTGATGGAGGTAGCCCACAGTTTGAGAAACTAATCCAGAAGGAACTCAATCCTGGGCAATATTTATGACCCTTTATGTGGGAATTTAAAGGCCAACGGCAACACTTAACAATTTAGAGAAACCTCTCAAGGCAGGAACCCTCTAAACATTGGGATAGCTCGGATTTGAAGAATGTACATACGGTCAAAGATTGCTGTATATATGCAGTTTTTACATCCAGTTTTTCTTTAGTTAGTTGAATGAGAGATATATATGTATATTTTTGCAAGAGCTGGAAATTTGCAAAATTCTTGCAGCATCAGTGGTTGCATAGAATGCCTTTTAAAAAAGATTTAAACACTTTGGAACACTTGGGTGTTTTTTTCCACTGAATTTTTTTTTGATTACAAAATCTTTAAAGTACACAGAAACATAGAAAATAATTTGTCTAACAGCTGCCCATCAGGGTCATGTTTTTAAAAGCTCCCTGATGTGGTAGTTAAGTACAGTGATTTATACATAAAGGAGGAACTATGGTCTTATCTTTCTCTAAATGCATGTTTTCCTTATGGTTTCCTGCTTTCTTAGTAGAGAGAAAAATATTACATAATTTGTTGGCGTGACACAAATTGGTTGTTTTGGTACTTATGGAAAAATACATCAGGGTTGTATTTGAAGCATACCTCAGATATGGAGGGTTCAGTTGCAGAAAATATCTCAATTAAGCGAGTCACACAAATGTTTTGGTTTGCCAGTGCATGTAAAAGTCATGTTTTTACTATGTTTGGACTATTAAATGTGCAATAATAGCATTATGTCTAAAAATACACATGTGTACAGTAATGAAAATATTACTAAAAAATGGAATGATCAGGTGAGCCTTGAGTGAGTCGTCATCTTTTTTGCTAGTGGAAGGTCTTGCCTCAATATGAGTGGTTGCTGAAAGTTGGGGTGGCTGTGGCACTTTCTTTTAAGACAGTAATGAAGTTTGCTGCATTAATTGACTCTTCCTTTGATGAAAGATTTCTCTGTAGCATACAGTACTGTTTCATAGCATTTGACTACTGTAGAACTTCTTTCAAAATTGGAATCAATCTTCTCAAACTGTGCTGTTGCGTTATCATCTTAAGTTTATATAAAATTATAAATTATTTGTTGTCAGTTCAACAGTGTTCATAGCATCTTCATCAGGAGTAGGTTCCATCTCAAGAAACCACCTTCTTTGCTCATTCATAAGAAGCAGCTCCTCATCTGTTCAAGTTCGAGTGTGAGATTACAGCAATTCAGTTACATCTTCAGGCTCCACTTCTAATTCTATGGCTATTTCCCCTACCTCTGCATTGACTTCCTCCACTGAAGTCTTGAACTCCTCCAAGTCTTCCATGAGGGTTGGAATCAGCTTCTTCCAAACTCCTGTTAATGTGAATACTTTAATCTCCTCCCATAAATCATGAATGTTCTTAATGGCATCTAGTATGATGAATCCTTTCCAGAAGATTTTCAGTTTACTTTGCCTAAATCCATCAGAGGAATGAGTATCTATGACAGCTACAGCCTTATGAAATGTATTTATCAAATAAGACTTGAATGTTGAAATTACTTATGACCCATGGACTACAGAGTGGATGGTGTTTTAGCAGGCATGAAAATAACATTAATCTTTGTGTACATCTTCATCACAGCTTATAGGTGGCCAGGTGCATAGTCAGCAGTAATATTTTGAAAGGAAACTTCTGAAGTGCGGTTCAGATATTCAGTAAACCATGCTGTAAACACAGGTACTGTCATCCAGGCTTCATTGTTCTATTTACAGAGCACAGGCAAAGCAGATTTAGCGTAATTGTTAAGGGCCCTGAGATTTTTAGAATGGTAAATTAGCACTGGCTTCAACTTAAAGTCACCAGCTGCGATAGCCCCTACAAGGAGAGTCAGCCCATGCTTTGAAACATTGAGGCCAGGCATTGACTTCTCCTCAATTTTTTTCAAGAACTTTTCCTTTGCATTCACAACTTGGCTAATGGGTGTAAGAGGTCTAGCTCTTTGCCTGTCTTGGCTTTCTACTTGTCTTCCTCACTTAGCTTTTGATTTAAAGTGAGAGATTTGTGAGTCTTGCTTTCACTTGAGCCCTCAGAGGCCATTGTAGGGTTATTAATTAGCCTGGTTTTAATATTGTAGTGTCTTAAGGAATAGGGAAGCCCAGGGAAAGGGAGAGAGATGAGGGACTGGCTGGTCAGTGGAGCAGTCGGAACGCACACAACATTTCTCAGTTAAGTTTTCTGTCTTATATTGGGTATGATTTGTGGTGCTCCAAAAGAATTGCAATAGTAATATCAAAGATCACTGATCACATATGACTATAACAGATACATTAATAATGAAAAAGTTTGAAATATTGTGAGAATTTCCAGAATGTGACACAGAGACAGAAAGGGAGCATTTGGCTGTTGGAAAAATGGTGCCAATAGACTTGTGGCATGCAAGGTTGTCACAAACCTTCCATTTGTAAGAAACAGTATTTGCAAAGTGCAGTGAAGCGAAGCAAAAAAAAAAAAGATATGCCTTTATATGTATATACTTATGTGTGTCTGCTAATTTTCACTGCCTGCTATGGATTTAGCACATCGTGTAGACACAGTCCATTGGATACTGAAATTCTGTGCATATACTGCCATTAAGACCCAAGACTGTGTGGTTATAAGAAGGAAGTGCTGCTGCTTACTCCCTGGAGCAGGGCCAAGATAACTCCACTCACAGCATAGGAATAGTGATGGTCTCTGTCATCATCCGGGGGCTTGCTGGGGGGTTGCGTTAGGTAGTATATTAAAAGCGCATAGAGAGCAGAGCCCCTGCACAGTACTTGACAGAAATGAGCTCTCAGTACCTTTCATTTGTCTGCTCAGGACCACTTCCTCCTGAGCACCACTGCCTCTACCATGCTCCTCTTCTGAGATCCTCAGGGGCTGATCCTGTTTGGTGCTCCCCAAGCACTCTGATTTCACTCTTACTTGGCTCTGGGCATGGCTGAGCCAGGTGGAAGATGCATCTGTCCCCTCATCAGTGTTGAGCTCCTGGGAAGCAGGTCCCTTGCTTTGCCACAGTACAAGTGCCACAGTACAAATGCTACCTAGGAATAGAATAGAATCGAGTTGAACTAGCATCTCTGATTTTGCTGTGTTGCCAATGCTGCCCTCTAAATACTATAAAGAGTTCTTCTTTCTGAAATCTTTGTTTACTCTCACCTTTTGGCAATGATTTCAACTTTTTTTCTCTCTGTCCTTACCCTTGCTCAGCAGACACGGCTGATTATGACAGCTCTTTCAAGGGCACACAGCACCTTATTCCGTTCCTGCCTTTGCTCTGTAAGGCTGCTCTGGCATGGCCCAAACTTTGAGATGAGTTTTCCTTTCTCCCTGCCAATTTTAGAATCTTTCTGTTCAACATCATCATCTGATAGAGATTTGGGACTATGTAAAATGAATGTTGTATGATTTTCCCTGTAATTTTAGATCTCCAAATACTGCTCTTGGCCAACTCCGCTATTCCCTGTGGCTTTTTTACTCCACCACATTTGAGTAATATTGTTGGCATGGACATAAGTAAACAGTTTGAAAATGTCGTGTTTTGTAAACGAGGAGATGGATGGGCTGGTTTTTTAATACATGTTCTTGGTTCTTCTGGGCCAAAGGAAAGATGAGTTTGGTCAGTGGATGGGAAGCTGCATTGGAGGAGGGTGTTGGTATCCGAAGTTGATGTGGCCAACTTTATTGAACTGATGTGATCAGTTATTTAGAGCTGAAAACCAAGTGGCTAGAGGAGACTCTTCAGAGGGATTTAGATAATGCAGTTAGAGGGAATCCTTACAGAGGAGACAGCATGCTACCAGTAAGATAATTAAGGAAAATAGAAGGATAAGGATCTTTTGTCTTTGTAAACTTCAACACGTTTTTTATTTCTTTATAGGGTTATCAGACAATTCCAATGTGACTTTTATAATCTTGCCTGAACCTTACTTTATTATTGCTATATATATATGCGTGTGTGTGTGTGTATTTTTTTTTTTTTTTGAGATGGAGTTTTGCTCGGTCGCCCAGGCTGGAGTGCAGTGGTGTGATCTTGGCTCACTGCAGCCTCTGCCTCCTAGGTTCAAGCGATTCTATTGCCTCAGCCTCCTGAGTAGCTAGGATTACAGTCACCTGATACCATACCCAGCTAATTTCTATATTTTTAGTAGAGTTGGGGTTTCACCACGTTGGCCAGGCTGGTCTTAAACTCCTGACTTCAGGTGATTTGCCTGCCTCGGCTTCTCAGAATGCTGGGATTACAGGTATAAGCCACCAGCACCCAGCCTATTATTGCTACTTTTTTTTTTTTTTTGAGACAGTCTCACTCTGTCACCAGGCTGGAGTACAGTGGTGTGATCTTGGCTTACTACAACCTCCGCCTCCCAGGTTCAAGCAATTCTGCTTCAGTCTCCCGAGTAGCTGGGATTACAGGCACGTGCCACCACGCTTGGCTAATTTTTAGTAGAGACAAGGTTTCACCATGTTGACCAGAACGGTTTGATCTTCTAACCTCATGATCCACCCTTCTCAGCCTCCCAAAGTGCTGGGATTACAGGTGTGAGCCACCGTGCCTGGCCATATTGCTATTTTTAAATAAAATGTAGAGTCTCCATCCTTCCATATGCATTTCATGTTTACATCATAGCAAGTAGACATTTAACACTTAGCATCTTCAAAATGTGATTTTGTAAAAGCTATTTAAATTAGCCAAGACTTACTGCTTCACCTTCATAAAACATTTGCTACAATGATTCCAGGGTGAGGTGACTTCTGCTAAGCTCTTAATTGGCTGTGAAACTTCAAGCAGATTAATGAACTCCTCTGAGACTTTTTTCAACCTTTAAATGGGGAGAGTACCCTCATCACACAACCTCATTCATGTCATTGTTGTGAATATCAGGCATACAAATCTTTGCTCTGAATGCTTGTCATGTAGCATCGTGGGCATTTATGTATTGTCTGGCATTCCTGCTTGAATGTGAGCTCTATGAGGGTAGTATACTGTAGCCATGTTTTTGTCTTCAGTCCCTGGTAAGCATATGCAATATACACCTTTATGGAATGAACGAATGGATTCATCTGATGTACTTTCACCAAGCTCCTATATTCTAGGTTCTGGTACTCAGAAGGTGTTAAGATGACTTTTCCTTTCTCCCTGCCAATTTTAGAATCTTTCTGCTCAATATCATCATCTGATAGGTATTTGGGACTAAATAAAATGAATGTTGTATGACTTTTCCCTCTAATTTTAGATCCCCAAGTACCATGTACTTGAAAAAACTGGAACAGGGTCAGAGGCTAGAGA
The DNA here is from genome assembly GCA_963574635.1 of Cheracebus regulus. Lineage (NCBI taxonomy): Eukaryota > Metazoa > Chordata > Mammalia > Primates > Pitheciidae > Cheracebus > Cheracebus regulus. The sequence goes on from CAUYQU010076797.1 coordinate 53,662, forward strand.
GTGACAGGGGCTGGAATTGGAGGTGGGGAGAGGAGTGAAAGAAGGTCTCTGTAGGAAGTGATATGTGAGGCCTGTGTGATATGAAAGGGTCTGAGAGAAGAGTATTTTAGGCCAAGAGCACAGCTAGCACAAAGGCCCTGGAGTGGGGACAGAGCTGGCTTGTGGTAGGAACACAGGTCTTTATTGTTGGATTGTCAGTGAGGGCTGCCATAATAGGTGATACGGTAAGATAGGGTTGGATCCCAAGTCTGGTCTTGTAGACTGTGTGAGGCCATAGACAAGATAACAAGGGAATTGTACAACACAAGCACACTGACCACAAGTGCCATACAACACCAGTACATGCAGGTGGATTTTGTTACTAAGAAATGTAAGAAAATAAAGGATTTGGTATTTTTTAGGCATGAAAACATATCTGGAGTAGAAAATTCATTAGATCACTTTGATTGCTATTTTTTATTGATGAGAAAAACTGCACGTGAAACAGTGAGGTACCTAAGTCCACACACAAATTACTGTTGTAGCCTGACCACCTGCCTGGTGCCCAGAGTGCCAGACCAGCCCCTTGCTGATTGGACCCCCGGGCCTCTGCTGAGGTCTGGTGGAAAGGGTGCTGTGAGGCTGCAGTTTAGGATGAAAGTGTGAGGGTGAAGAAAGCCAAGACTCTGATTACTGTTGTGTTAAAAGTCAAATTAGGCTGGGTGTGGTGGCTGATGCCTGTAATACCAGCACTTTGGGAGGCTGAGGTGGGTGGATCACAAGTTCAGGAGTTCAAGACCAGCTGGCCAATATGGTGAAACCCTGTCTCTACTAAAGATACAAAAATTAGCCAGGTGTGGTGGTACATGCCTGTAGTCCCAGCCACTCGGGAGGCTGAGGCAGAAAAATCGCTTGAACCTGGGAGGCTGAGGTTGCAGTGAGCCAAGATCACGCCAGTGTGCTGCAGCCTGGGTGACAGAGTGAAACTTAGTCTCGAGAAAAAAAAAAAGACTAATAAATGGGGATCTTCACGTGGCACTAAATTTAAAAAATGTTCAACCCTTTACAAATCAATGATAAAATAATTTTATTTTGATGATCATAGAAAATCTGCAGAGAGCTGATAGGATATGTTAAAGTGAGAATTAAATATTTTGGAATATTTGAATGCTGTTCTAAGCTTTTGTTCACCCCTCCCCCAACATCTAATTTACAAGTTGGGTTAGTTATTGACTCTGCCTCCCATTTTGTGGTAAAGATGAAGTCAAATGAAGCCCACCAAATGCTTGACAAAAGGGTCCAGGTGAATGGCTCATGCCTGTATAATCCCAGAACTTTGGGAGGCTGAGGTGGGTTGATCACCTGAGGTTAGGAGTTGGAGACCAGACTGGCCAACATGGTGAAACCCTGTCTCTACTAAAAATACAAAAATTAGGTGTGGTGGTGGGTGCCTGTAATCCCAGCTGCTTGGGAGGCTGAGGCAGGAGAATCACTTGAACTGGGAGGTGGAGGTTGCAGTGAGCCAAGATTGCGCCATTGCACTCTAGCCTGCGCATAAGAATGAAACTCCATCTCAAAACAAAACAAAACAAAACAAAAAACAAACAAAAAAGAAAATGCTTCAGTGTTTCACAGGAGGGCCATATAGACATAAGTTGACATTATTAATAAGGTTTTTATAACCACTTTGTACACTTTTTTTAAAATAATGTGTTGGTGCATTTCTTGTCTTGAAAAATTCAATGCTTAAAATGTACCTGTTTTCAATGAGTTTTTGGTAATTAAAGAATTGGTGTCTCTGATCTTTATATTGACCGTCAAGTTTACCTACAGTGCCTCTGGTACACCTCCTGGGAGTTGGTGTGAAAATAAGCAAAAATACCTACAGCTCCACTTTAATTCTACTCTCCCTGGGATTTATTTTATCTTCCTAAAAGTAGGGTTTGTGCAAAGACAAGAATTCTTTCAAGAGAGCCCTCTTTCTTTTGTTTTGTGATAACGAAACGGTTATGTTAAGTTAGTCCAAAATTTCATAGTAATTGGAGGTGAAATATTATAGACAACAGTAAATTAAAGGCAGAGACTCTGTTTTTGTTTTACTTTTTCATCCATTAGGAGATTGGCCTGCACAGCGGTTCTCTGTATACAATAGACCCTCAGTAAGGTTTCTTGATTAATAAGCATTGCAAATCACATTTGTTTCTGAGTGGAAGACCAGCTGAAATCCATTTAAATCAATCAATACTGAGATTATGTTATTAAATCATTCTTTTTGTTTTAAGAGAATGTATGTTACAACAAATGTCCCTGTGTAAGTTTGGAATGTTCTGTTTTGAGTGTTAGAGGCTCTTTTCTCTGGCAAAATTTCCCCATTTCTTCCTTTAATACAGAGTGTTTGAATGGCACTTCACAGATACTTAGCCTAGAGGCTCTCAAAGTATAGACCCGGGAATGGGGCGTCAGCTCTGCCTGGGAACTAGTTAGAAATGCCAACTCTCCAGCCCTTTTAAACCAGGAACTCTGGGATGGAGCCAGCCATCTGTGTTTTAACCAGTCCTCTTGGGGATCCTGATACAGCTGTGGCTTGAAAACCATTGCTCTAGCAAAACCCATCTCCTCCTCCTTTTCCACATCCCCGCTCCCTGCTGTGATCACTTGTCGGTGATGAGGGGGACAGGGAAATCAGCTCTTTTGGGCTCCAGGCCTTGGGGAGTACAGGCTTCTTTTCTCCTTTTCTCTTCATTTCTGCTTAAGGTTGAGTTTGTATGGTGTAAAGCCCAGTGGAATGGATCATTTTCCCTAGTCTCAGATGGGAACCTTGGAATTGGAGCAGATGTATCTGTGTATGTTATTATTATTATTAATTGTTATTTAGACATAGGATCTCACTCTGTAACCCAGGCTGGAGTGTAGTGGCATGATCATAGCTTACTCTCCTCCTGCCTCAGCCTCCCGAGTAGCTAGGACTACAGGTGCATGCCACCATGCCCACCTATTTTTTAAAAAACTTTTTTGTAGAGATGGGGTCTCGCTGTGTTGCCCAGGCTGGTCTTGAACTCCTGGCCTCAAGTGATCCTCCAACGTTGGCCTCCCAAAGTGCTGGGATTACAGATGTGAGCCACTGCACCTGCCCGTCATGCACATTAATACACATTCTATACTGTATGCTCACTGAGGAGGCCCAAAGAAACCAGTTTTCATACAGTGACTATACATATAAATGGGTTTTATACGTTTAGGTCTTCCCAATTCTATTCTGTTCCTTAATGTAAAAGTTGTCTAAAGCACACTTCTTCATATTCTTCAAAGCCATATTTATCAAGGTGTGGTTCCAGGACCTCCTACAACAGAACCCCTGTGGGATGTGTAACACATGCTGGTTGTGAGGCTTTCCCACAGACCTACCAAATTGGAACCCCTGGGAGCAGACCCCTTGGCCCGCATTTTTATAAACACCCATCTGACCGATCCACACTGAAGCTTGGGGGCCCTGAGTTTAAAGCACATTATGCTGGAATACAAGATATCGAAAGCAGAGAATGATGAGAAAGGTATTGCAAAATTAATAAAAGCAACGAAGGAGCAACATTTTATTTTAGAAGTAGGTGCCATTACTTGTTTCTAAAATAATTTAAAAGTGTAATGAAGAACAAGGTCTTGTCTAGAGCATGCTCTTGGCATTGGCGGGGATGGTGCTTCCTCGTATCAAGATCAAGAAGTTCAGATGCAGAGGGGATGGGGCTGTGTTGCTTAGTTGTTGCTTGGGGTCATGCTGACTGAATCCTGGAAGTCGCTGGAGGAATGCATCATATGTTTGGAAACAGCCCAGTTGAGAATTTCAGCAATGACACAGTTTTTTATTAGATGTGTATTTAAGAAAGAAATTACCTAATATAAGACTAGGGCCCTTTGTAGAAGGAGCTTGTCCTCTGAAATAGGGACTGTTTTCCCCATTATGCATCTTTTCTTTTCTTTCCACAAAATAAATTAATGCAGACATGTCACTTGAATACGCTGTAAAAATTAAAGGTCCTTTAAAAATATTTGTTCCTCTCCAAGTAGAAAGGCATTTGGAAACTTATGAAAATCATCAGTTATTGTCGTAATAGCTATGCCTCGTTTAAAATAAATAGTTTGTTTTTTCTTCCCAGTGCTAGTAGCACATAGCTATTTCCAAACACCTGCGTGTTACTTTGGATGAAGCATCCAAATGTTTCAATATCAGACAAAGGCCACAGTCCTAGGAAATGCTGTTAAAATTTTGAAAAGATTAAAATTTGAGGAATTACCTAAAATACTAAGTACATTAAAAGGTATTTTTAACATTAAAAATATTTATGTCAAAAATATTTTTTTAATGTGAAAAAATATTTTTGAATTTTTTCCCAACGGAAACTGAAAGAGTAAAGACTAAAGTTTTTACTTTAGTAAAACTGTAGAATAATGAAGACAAAGTTACAGATTAAAGCAATAGCTCCATGGCCAAAGTGGACAGTGGAGTTATTAAACAGTGTATTTAAATACATTTTTTAGAGAAGTTTTAGGTTCAGAGCAAAATTGAACAGGAAGTACAAAATTCCTGTATACCTTCTGCCCCCCCACACACACAACCACTTCCACCATCAAAATCCTGTCCCTGAGTGGTACATTTGTTACAATTGATGAACCCCTATATTATCACCCAATATCCACAGTTTGTATTAGGGTTCACTCTTGGTGTTGTATATTTTTTGGGTTTTGGCAAATATATAATGACATACATCTACCATTATAGTATCATACAGTGTAGTTTCACTGCCCTAAGAATCCTCTGGTCCTGCCTACTCATCCCTCCTTCCTGTGTAACCTCTGACATCCACCGATCCTTTTACTGTCTCCATAGTTTTGCTTCTTTCAGAGTGTCAAATGATTGAGATCATACTGTAGGTAGTCTTTTCAGATTGGCTTTTTTCACTTAGTAAACGGATCTTAAAGTTCCTCCATGTCTTTTCATGGCTTGATAGCTCATGTCTTTTTAGTGCTGAATAATACTCCATTGTCTGGATATACCATAGTTTATTTATGTATCATCTGCTGAAGGACATCTTTTTCACTTCCAAGTTTTGGAAGTTATGATAAGAGCTGCTATAACATTTTTGTACCTGTTTTTGTGTGGACGTAAGTTTTCCACTCTTATGTGTAAATACCAAGGAGTGTGTGATTCCTGGACTATACAGTAAGAGTACGTTTAGTATGGTAAGAAGTGGAAACTGAAACTGTCTTCCATAATGGCTATACCATTTTGCAATCCAACCAGCAACAAATGAGAGTTCCTGTTGCTCCACTTCCTCGTCAGCATTTGTTGTTGTCAGCGTTTTGGATTTTGGCCATTCTAATAGGTATGTAGTAATTTTAATCTTGTTGTTTTAATTTGAAATTCCCTAATGACATATGATGTTGAACATCTTTTTATAAGCCCATTTGCCATCTATATATCTTTTTTGGTAAGGTACATGTTCAGGTCTTTTACCCATTTTTAAATCAAGTTGTTTGTTTTCTTATTGTTGAGTAAGGTTCTTTGCATATTTTGGATAATGGTCCTTTATCAGACATGTCTCTTGAAAATATTTTCTTCTACTCCATGTGTTTTCATTCTTCTCACAGTGTCTTTTTCAGAACAGAAATTTTTATTTTAATGAAGTCCAGCTTATCAATTATTTTTTTCATGGACTGTGACTTTGGTGTTATATCTTGTTTTATTGTATTAGCTAGGACTTCTAGTACTATTGAAAAGGAGTGATGAGAGAGAATATTCTTGCGTTGTTCCTGATCTCAGCAGAAAAGCTAGTTGCTCACTATTAAGTATCATGTTAGCTATATGTTTTTTGTAGATGCTCTTGATTAAGTTAAGGAAATTCCCTTCTATTCCTGGTTTGCTAAGAGTTCTTATCATAAGTAGGTATTGGATTTTGTTGAATGTTTTTTCTGTATCTATTGATATGATCATGTAATTTTTCTCCTTTAGATTGTTGATGTGATAGATAGTGTTGATATTTGAATGTTGTACCAATCTTTCATACCTGGGATAAATCCCACTTGGTTGTTGCGTATAATTGTTTTTATACATTGTTGCATTCAAATTTGCCAGTATTTTGTTGAGGATTTTTGTATCTGTGTTCATGAGAGACACTTGTCTGTAGTTTTCTGTTCCTGTAATGTCTTTGTCTGATTTTGGTATTAGGGTGATGCTGGCCTCAGAATGAATTAGAAAGTGTTTCCTCTTCTTTTATCTTCTGAGAGAGATTATAGAGAATTAATATGCTTTCTTCCTGAAATGCTTCCTAGAATTGACCAGTAAACTCATCTGTTCTCTGTTTTGAAAGGTTATTTATTACTAATTCAATTTCTCGAGTTTTGGCAGATTGTGTCTTTCAAGGAATTGATCCATTTCATTTAGATCATTGAATTTGTAGGCATGTAATTCATAATATTCCTTTAATGTTCATAGGATCTATAATGTTGTCCCTGCTTTCATTTCTGGCATTAGTAGCTTGTGCCTTCTTCCTTTTTTGCTTAGCCTGGCTAGAGGCTTATCAGTTATATTGATAATTTCAAAGAGCCAGCTTTTGGTCTCATTTATTTCCTTTACTTTCTGTTTTCAGTTTCATTGATTTCTGCCCTAATTTTCATTCTTTTCCACTGCTTACTTTGGATTTAATTTGCTGCTCTTTTTCTAGTTTCCCATGGTGGAAGCTTAGATTATTAGTTTTAGATCTTTCTTACTTTTTAATATATGCATTTATTGTTGTGAATTTCCCTCTAAACACTGCTTTCACTGCATCCCACAAATTTCATTAAGTTGTATTTTAATTTTTATTTAGATCTAAAATATTTTAAAATTTCTCTTGAGATTTCTTCTTTGATCCATGCTTTATTTAGAATTATGTCACTGTGTCTCCAAGTATTTTGGGATTTTTCCAGGTATTCTTATAATTTCTGCTTTAATTCTATTATGACCTGAGAATGGGTATCATATGATTTTTACTCTTAAATTTGTTAAGATGTGTTTTATGACCCAGAATTGGTTTGTTTTGGTGAATGTTCTATGTAAACTTGAGTAAAATGTATATTCTGCTGTTATTAGATGAAGTTGTAAATAGTTGTAAGTTATATTCAGCTAGTTGATGGTCACGTTGAATTCCAGCTATGTCCTTACTGATTTTCTGCATGCTGGATTTGTTCATTTTGTGATAAAGGAGTATTGAAGTCTCCAACTGTAATTATGGATTCATCTATTACTCCTTGCATTTGTGTCAGTTTTTGTTTGTTTGTTTGTTTGTTTTAGACAGAGTTTTACTCTGTCACCCAGGCTGGAGTGCAGTGGTATGATCTCTACTCACTGAAACCTCTGCCTCCTGGGTTCAAGTGATTCTTGTGCCTCAGCCTTCTGAGTAGCTGGAACTATGGGTGAATGCCACCATGCCTGGCTAATTTTTGTATTTTTTGATAGAGACAGGGTTTCACCATATTGGCCAGGCTGGTCTTGAACTCCTTATCAGGTGATCCACCTGCCTTGAACTCCCAAAGTGTAGGGATTGCAGGCATGAGTCACCATGCCTGGCCATCTATCAGTTTTTGCCTTACGTATTTGGTGCGCTGTGTTAGGTGCATACATGTTAAGGATTGGTATGTGTTCTTGGAGAATTGACACTTTTATTATAATGTAATGCTCCACTTTATGCCTGATAACTTTCCTTGCTCTGAAGCCAGCTCTCTGTGAAATTAACGTAGCTATTTCTTTTGATTGGTGTTAACATAGTGTATATTTTTTCATCTCTTTGCTTTTTATTTATATTGATCTTTATATTGAAAGTACCTTTTGGAAGACATATCATTGGGTTTTGTTTTTTGATCCACTCTGACAGTCTCTGCCTTTTAATTGGTATATTTACACCATTGATGTTTAAAGTGATTATTGATATAGTTGGATTAATAGCTGCTATATTTGTTACTGTTTTCTGTTATTGCCCTTGTTTTTTCTTCCTCTTTTTGTCTTCTACTCTTTTTCTCTGCCTTTTTTTTTTTTTTTTAAAAGACAGGGTCTTGCTCTGTTGCCCAGGCTGGAGTGCAGTGGTGCAATCTGACTTTATTGCATCCTCCACCTCCTGGGCTCAAGTGATCTTCCACCTCAGCCCCTCAAGTAGCTGGGACTATAGGTGTGTGTCACCACACCTGGCTAATTGTGTGTGTGTGTGTCTGTGTATTTTTTTTTTTTTTTTGAGGCAGAGTCTTGCTCTGTCACCCAGGCCGGAATGCAGTGGGCAGTTTTGGCTCACTGCAACCTCTGCTTCCTGGGCTCAAGCAATTCTCCTACCTCAGCCCCCCAAGTAGCTGGGATTATAGGTGCCTGCCACCATACTCAGCTAATTTTTGTATTTTTAGTAAAGACGGAGTTTTACCATGTTGGCCAGGCTGGTCTTGAACTCCTGACCTCAAATGATCTTCCTGCCTCAGCCTCCCAAGTGTTGGGATTACAGGTGTGAGCAACTGTGCCCAGCCTTGTGTATGTGTTTTTTTGTAGAGATGAGGTTTTGCCATGTTGCCCAGGCTGGGCTTCAACTCCTGGGCTCAAGTGATCCATATGCCTTGGTTGCCCAAAGTGCTGGTATTGCATGGGCCACCATGCCTGGCTCCTTTTATGGTTTTGATTGAGCATTTTTATGTGATTCTGTTTTTCTCCTTTCTTAGCATATCAGTTAATACTTTTTTAAAAAAACTTTTTTAGTGGTTGCCTTAGAGTTTGCAATATATGTTTACAACTAATTCAAGGCCACTTTCAAGTAACACTATACTACTTCACTGATAGTGTGAATACCTTATAATAACAGAAATAATTTTGATTCCTCTCTCCCAATTCTTCTATCATTGCTGTCACTCATTTCACTTATATATAAGCACACACACACACAGTTGAATATATTGTTGCCATTATTAGTTTGAGCAAACTTATAAATCAAGAATTAGAAAAATTAAAATTTTTTATTTTGCCTTCACTATTCCTTCTCTGATGCTCTTCCTTTCTTTGTATAGATCTGAGTATCTGTCCTATATTGTTTGTTTTCTTTCTGGAAAACTTCTTTTAACATTTGTTGCAAGGTAGGTCTACCAGCAACAAATTTTCTTGATTTTTGTTTGAGAACATCTTTATTTCTCTTTCACTTTTTAATTTTTGTGGGTACATAATAGGTGTATGTATTTATGGGGTACACGAGATATTTTAATACAGGTATATAAATGTATAATAATCACATGAAAGTAAATGGAGTATCCATTATTTCAAGCATTTATCCTTTATGTTACCAACAATCCAGTTATACTCTTTTAGTTGTTTTAAAATGTACAGTAAATGTTGACCATAGTCACCCTGTTGGGCTATCAAATACACAGAACATATTTATTCTGTCTAAATATATTTTTGTACCTTTAACCATCCCCACATCACCCCAGTCACACTACCCTTACCAGCTCCTCTAATAACTATCATTCTGCTCTCTATTTCCATGAGTTCAATTATTTTAATTTTGCCTTCCACAAATGTGAGAACATGAAAAGTTTGTCTTTCTGCGCCTGTCTTATTTCACGTAACATAATGTCTATGTTGTTGAAAATGACAGGATTTCATTCTTCTTCTTTTTTTTTTTTTTGAGATGGAGTCTCACTCTGTCACCCAGGCTGGACTGTAGTGCAGGCGCATGCTACCACACCCAGCTAATTTTTTTGTACTTTTAATAGAGATGGGGTTTCACCACATTGACCAGGCTGATCTTGTACTCCTGACTTTGTGATCTGCTTGTGTCAGCCTCCCAAAGTGGTGGGATTACAGGCGTGAGCCACTGCACCCAGCCAATTTCATTATTCTTTATGGTTGAATAGTACTCAATGGTGTATGTGTACCACATTTTCTTTATCCAAATCTTGGCTATTGTGACTCATGCTTCAGTAAACATAAGAGTGCAGATATTTCTTTGATATACTGATTTCCTTTCTTTGAGGTATCTATAGGAGTAGGATTACTGGGTTGGATGGTAGCTAATTTTTAGTTTTTTGAGAAACCTCCAAACTGTTCACCATAGCAGTTGTACTAATTTACATTCCATCAACAATGTGTGAGGGTTCCCTTTTCTCCACATCCTTGCCAGGATTTGTTATTTCCTGTCTTTTGCATGAACGGCATTTTAACTGGGGTGAGATGATATCTCATTGTGGTTTGATTTGCATTTCTCTAATGATCAATGATATTGGAAACGTTTTCATATACTTGTTTGCTATTTGTATGTCTTTTGTGAAATGTCTCTTCAGCTCTTTTGCTCATTTATTAATTGGGTTATTTAAGTTTCTCCTCCTGTACAGTTGTTTGTGCTCCTGATATATTCTGGTTATTAATCCTTTATCAGATGGATAGTATGCAAATATTTTCTCCTACTCTCTTGGTTGCCTCTTTACTTTGTTCATTGTTTCCTTTGCTATATAGAAGCTTTTTAACTTGATATGATCCTATTTGTTTATTTTTTCTTGTTTTCTTGTAAGATATCAGTCAACAAATTTTTGCTCAGTCCAGAGTCCTGGAGTTTCCCCAGAGTTTTCTCATAGTAAGTCCATAGTTTGAGGTTTTAGATTTAAGCCTAGAAATCCATTTTGATTTGGCTTTTGTATATGATGAGAAACAGAGATCTAGTTTGCTGCATTTGCCTTTGGCATCTTTGTCATGAAATCTTTGCCAGGGTCTATGTTTTCTTCCAGGGTCCTTATTGTTTTAGGTTTTACATTTAAGTCTTTAATCTATCTTGAGTTGATTTTTTGGTAAACAGTATAAAGAAGGGGTTCAGTGTCACTTTTCTGCATGTGGCTAGCTATTTACTTCAGCACTATTTATTGAATAAGAAGTCTTTTTGAATAAGAAGTCTTTTCTCCATTGCTTGTTTTTGTTAACTTAGTTGAAGCTAAGATGGTTGTAGGTGTGCAGCCTTATGTCCAGGTTCTCTATTCTGGTTCATTGGCCTATGTGTTTTTTTATACAAGTGTCATGCTGTTTTGGTTACTGTAGCCTTGTAGTATAGTTTCAAGTCAGGTAATGTGATACCTTCAGCTTTGTTCTTTTTGATTAGGATTGCCTTGGTTGTTTGGGCTTTTTTTTTGGTTCCATATGAACTTTAACATAGTTTTTTCTAATTCGGTGAAGAATGTCCCTGGTGGTTGATAAGAATAGCCTTGAACCTGTAAATTGCTTTGGGCAGTATGATCATTTTATTTTATTTTATTATTATTTTTTACAAAAGTGTCTGTTTTATGGTATAAAACAAGTACACCATTTTACTACATAATGTAGAAGTTTTTAATAAGCATTAAATAAATAAATAAATATAGGCTATTTGAACAATACAGTTGAGCCAGTGAGCACATTTTATAATTTGGAAGACACAAATCAAATGTGCAGGATTTGATTTTCTGCATTTAAAATGAAGAACCAAAGTTCTCTTCTTGATTTTCAGCTAAAGGCAGGAGATTACTTTCCAACTCCTTTTGCTTCTAGAGAAGGCCCTCAGTTCTAAAAGTCCCTTAAAGATTGCTTGCTGTTGATCCCAGTTTTTCACCAAGTTAGGATTAAGAAGTGGATCCCTGACAAGTCAGAATCAAATAGCTATTGTTCTTGGTCACAGTTTTGTGAATGCTGATACTGAGAGTCCTGGGTTGAAGATCTAGACAATGGTGCATCTGGATTAAGATAATAGATCTCATTTGTTCGAACATAGGGAATAAAATGGGACGATTTAGAAATCCCATGTAATAATTCTGTTTGAGTACCTCCTGAGATCGAATTCTCTCTCATAGCTACTAAGTGTAATGTATTCTGAGTTTGTTGGCTTCCCTTTTTCACTGCGGGAACTGGTGATGATTGAGACCTTTCCTTGAGGAATGGGTTAATATTCAGAGGTTCTTCTTCCTTTTTGACTAGATGCCACCTGAACTTTGACTCAGTTTCTTGATGAGATGAATGAAGAATTTCTGGTGAAATGCCTCTGTTTTGAGAGAGGTGCCCAGGATTATTTTTTTCTACCAAATGAAGCAATTCTATCTGCCTCCTTACTTTTTTTCTTCTCTCTGCCTTTGAAGCTGTTTAGGGTACTTTTTCCGACGCTGGAATATACCTTTTAGGTAGGGCTTATTTATATTCCAGTCAGGCCTTTTAAGACATTTCTTGTGTTTTGTTTGTTTCTCTATTCTTGTGAACTGATTACACTGGTCATTGTACAGATTGTTTTCTTTTCCTAAGTTGGCTCCTTGATCCTGAGTTAGTTCTTGCTTGTTTTTCTTAGTGCTAAGCTGTCCAATAAGTTCTGCCGATATCTCCGGAGATGAACAATTTGTGTTGTCCTTCTCTTTTAATGATCCACAGTGTGATTCTGCATTGGTGAATATTCCTATATTTACGTCATTTATCTGCACACCAGTATCCTTAGGAGACGTCGTAGAATTCATACGTGTATTCATTTTACCACTGACTTCATCAGAATCATGTCTTGAACTTGAAATGTTAGTAGATGCATTGTATTCCATTTGTATTGTATCAACACCAAGATTTTTAATCAATCTAGAAGTGTCATGTCCCTTTTGCACCAATTCTCGGATTCTCTGTTACTGTTGTGGTCTCTGTGCCAGTTCCTGCACTTGCTGCATTGTCTGGAACAGCCCATTTGTCTTGAGAGTCACGATTTCTTCCTTTTGTTTTTGCTTAAGTATGTCTTCTTCATACTGTTTCTGCATCTCTTCACGTTCCCGTGCTAAGCGAAGCTCCTCTTCTTGTTCTTCCTTCTTTCTTTGCTCTTCTTCCAGTTGCTGCTTCTTGTGCTTCTCTTCTACCTGGGCAGTGATGGCTTTCTGATGCTCTGTTTTTGTTGTTGTCTGTCTCGTTCCTCAATCTGAGCTGGGTCCAAGAGAGCAGTCATAGAATGAAGAAAGTTTGTTTTCTTACTGTTTGCCGTAACCACATCCCTAATAGGTTTAGCCATATGCTCCTCCTCTGAAGGTTCAACCTGGCTTCCGGTTGTAGGTGTACAAACACTGCTGACATCAGCCAGCTCCCGAGTGTCAGGAGAGACACAGAAGTACTCAGGTCATTTGTGTGTTCAACAATAGGACAGTTGAGATTGAGAACCAGGATAACTCTAATGAATCAAAGTGCACTGCGCATCTGTCATGTTCCTCACCCTTTGAATATATAAGTCTTTCCTCTATTTTTCTTTGGCCGTCACCTTCTATTTGCTTATTCCCCTCTTCAATCCATTTTCTCTGCAGTTCTTGTTTCACAGCACTGACAGGTGCTCCAGCAGTACTGTTTCCCTAGATTGGTCAAGAATTTGAAGTTTCCCCCATATTATTTTATCACTTTCAGATTTTTTCCAAGGATCATTCCATTTTTCAGACATTTATTTTCCTTTCTTCTTTAAAGCAACCTGTTCATCTGTAAATAATATCCTTTTTTAAAAAATGTACAAAAACTAGCTCTTTCCTCCCCTGGGCTTTTTTTTGCTTCCAACAAACTTCTGTCACGTTCCCTTTCCCCCAGAGTACTGAATATATTAGCTGGTTTCCATTTATTCTCTACTGCTTAGATGTCTCCTGATATTCATTTAAATTAGATTTATTTTCAGCTGGGACAGATGAAACCATCTCGGTTTTTGTGAATAATCCCATAATGTTCTCATCCTTTGGCTGATTAGAAATACTGTTTAAATGTAGACTATATTGACTTTTTGCCTCCTTTCCATTCTCAGACGGGGAAAGAGATCTATTTCCTTGGTTTACAGTCATCAAAATCTTGTAGTTGGTCTTGTGTTAGACACACCAAACTGCTCTTCATATTTTCAGCTGTGGTGTGTTTTTTTGTGAGGCTTCTGTTAGGCTACTAGAGATGTATTTATGGTGTTTCTAGTCTTCTGTATATTAGGGGTTGCAGGTGAAATATCTTTCTTTTGCCTGTGATGTTTCTGAACCAACTGTCTTCTTTTGCAAAAGATTTTCGCTCCCAACACAAGTATCTTGCGTTGATTTTAGAATGTGTCCAGTTTTTGTTCTTAAAGGACACTGTGCAATCTTGGTCTTATTTCCCATCTTCACAGAAATTTTTTATTTATGTTCATATGGAGACAATATTAGCTTGGTTTTCCCATCCAGTAATTCAGTTTCAAGCTTTAAACCATCTCCCAAGTTCATGGCCCAACCTCACACTCTTTACATGGTCATTTTAATAATATTGATTCTTCTGTCCATGAGCATGGAATTTTTTTCCATTTGTTTGTGTCAATTGTGATTTCTTTCAGCAGTGTTTGTCAATTCTTGTTGTAGAGATCTTTTCTTCCCTGGTTAGCTATATTCCTAGGTTGTGTGTGTGTGTGTGTGTGTGTGTGTGTGTATGTGTGTGTGTGTGTGTCTATTGTAAATGGGATTGCATTCTTGATGTGGCACTCAGCTTGGATGTTGTTGGTGTAAAGAAATGGTACTGATTGTTATACGTTGATATTGTATCATGAAACTTTGCTGAAGTTATTTATCAGATCTAGGAGCTTTTGGGCAGAAACTGTGGGGTTTTCTAGATATGAAATCATATTATCTGCAAATAGAGATAGTTTGACTTCCCCTTTTCCTATGGAATGCCTTTTATTTCTTTCTCCTGCCTGATTTCTCTGGCTGAGACTTCCAGACTTATTGAATAGGAGTGATGAGAGTGGGTATCCTTGTGTTGTTCCAGTTCTCAAGGATATCCTTCCAGCTCTTGCCCATTCAGTATTAATGTTGGCTGTGGGTTTGTCATAGATGGCCTTTATTATTTTGAGGAAGATTATTCACTGCCTAGTTTGTAGAGGGTTTTTTTTTTTTCAAACATGAAGGATGCTGAATGTTATCAAAAGCCTTTTCTGCATCTATTGAGATAATCATGTGGTTTTAGTTTTTACCCCTCTTTGTGTGATAGATCACATTTATTGATTTGTGAATGTAAGACCGGCCTTGCATCCCAGTGATAAAGCCTACTTGATTATGGTGGATTCGATTTTTGATGTGCTGCTGAATTTAGTTTGCTAGTATTTTGTTGAGGATTTTTGTATCTGTGTTTATCAAGGATATTGGCCTAAAGCTTCTTTTTGTTTGTTTTGTTTCTGTGTGTGTCTCTGCCAACTGGGATCAGAATGATGCTGGCCTCATAGAATGAGTTAGGGAGAAGTTCCTTCTCAATTTATTCGAATAGTTTCAGTAGGAAGGGTACAACTTCTTCTTTATATGTCTGGTAGAATTTGGTGTCAATCTATCTGGTCGTGGACTTTTTCTGGTTGCTAGGCTTTTTATTATTGATTCAATTTCAGAACTCATTTTTGGTCTGTCCAGGGTTCCAATTTCTTCCTAGTTCAATCTTAGGAGGTTGTATCTTTCCAGAAATGTATCTATTTTTTGTAGGTTTTCTAGTTTGTGTGCATAGAAGTGTTTGTAAGAGTCTCTGAGGTTTTGTTGTATTTCTTTGGGTTTAGTGGTAATATCTTCTTTGTCGTTTCTGATTGTATTTATTAGGGTCTTCTCTTTTTTTTCTTAGTCTAGCTAGTGGCCTATCAATCTTATTTATTTATTTCATAGAACTAGCTTCTGGTTTCATTGATCTTTTGTGTGTTTTTTTGCTTCTCAGATTCAGTTCAGCTCTGATTTTGGTTATTTCCTGTCTTCTGCTAGCTTTGGGGTCAGTTTGCTCTTGTTTTTCTAGTTCTTCTAGGTGTAATGTTAGGTTGCTAATTTGAGATCTTTCTAATTTTTTGATGTGGGCAGTTAGTTCTATAAAATTTCCTCTTAATACTGCTTTAGCTATGCCCCAGAGACTGTGGTATGTTGTATGCATGTTTTTATTAGTTTGAGATAATTTCTTGATTTTTGACTTAATTTCATTGTTTATCTAAAAGTCATTCAGGAGCAGGATATTTAATTTTTATGTAGTTGTATGGTGATATGGTTTGGCTCTGTGTCCTCATCCAGATCTCATCCCACATGTAGAGGAAGGGACTTGGTGGGAGGTGACTGGATCATGGGGGTGGTGTCTCCCATGCCGTTCTTGTGATAGTGAGGGAGTTCTCATGAGATCTAATGGTTTTAAACATGGCAGTTTCCCCTGCACACTCTCTCTCCTGCTGCCATGTAAAATGTGCTTTGCTTCCCCTTCACCTTCTGCCACAATTTTAGTAAGTTTCCTGAGGCCTACCCACTATGAGTCAATTAAACCTTCTTTGTTTATACATTACCCAGTCTCTTTATAGTGGTGTGAGAACAGACTAATACATACTGTTTTCAGTGATCTTCTTAGTGTTGATTTCTGTTTTTATTGTGTTGTGGGTCCAAAAGTGGTTGGTATTATTTTGGGTTTTTTGAGTTTGTTGAGAATTGTTTTATGACTGTGTGGTCAGTTTTAGAGTTTATGTGCCATGTAAAGATGAAAAGAATGTGTATTCTGTTGTTTTTTTTTGTTGAGAGTTCCGTAGATGCCTGTTAGGTCTACTTGTTCAAGTGTTAAGTTCAGCTCCTGAATGTCTTTGTTAGTTTTTTGTCCTGATGATCTGTCTAATACTGTCAGTGGGCACTGAAGTTTCCTGCTATTATTGGGTTGTTATCTAAGTCTGTTTGTAGGTCTCCAAGAACTCGTTTTATGAATCTGGGTGTTCCTTTGTTAGGTGCATATATACTTCGTATAATTAAGTCTTGCTTAAATCCTTTACCAGTATGTAATGCTCTTCTATGTCCTTTACGAAATGCTCTTCCTTGTCTTTTAATATTTTTATTTTTAATTTTTGTGGGTACACATTAGGTGTACGTATTCCTGTAACAAAGACATTCAGCTTCTGAATGTCTTTGTTAGTTTTTTTAGGAATATTTACGAATATTCAGCTTCTGAATGTCTTTGTTAGTTTTTTTGCCCTGAGGATCTATCTAATGCTGTCAGTGGGTGTTGAAGTTTCCTGCTATTATTGTGTCATTATCTAAGTCTCTTTGTAGGTCTCCAAGAACTAGTTTTATGAAATCTGGGTGCTCATTTGTTAGGTGCATATATACTTAGTATAATCATGTCTTGTTGAATTAAACCCTTTACCAGTATGTAATGCTCTTCTGTGTCCATTATGTAATGCTCTTCCCAGGGCACATAAAATCCATGATACAGGCATGCAAGAAAGCACATCATGGAGATTGGGGCATATATCCCCACAAGGACCCCCTCATCTGAGTTACAAACAATTTAACTATACTCCTTAAGCCATTTAAAAATGTACAAGCAGGTTATCATAGACCAAAATCACCTATTGTGCTATCAAATAATGGGTCTTATTTATTCTTTCTATTTTTCTTGTACCCATGAACCATCCCCACTTCCCTCCAGCCCCTCACTACCCTTCTCAGCCTCTGGCGACGATCTTTCTACTGTCTACGTCCATGAGTTCAATTATTTTGATTTTTAGACACCACAAATAAGTGTTCTCAATTTTTTTGTGCCTTTTTATGTCTATTTGTCTTTTTGTGCCTGGCTTATTTCATTTCATGTAACATAATGACCTCCAGTTCCAACCTTGTAGTTGCAAATGACTGGATTTAATTCTTTTTCATGGCTGAATAGTACTCCATTATGTATACATACCATATTTTCTTTATCTGTTCATCTGTTGATGGGCACTTAGGTTGCTTCCAAATGTTAGCTATTATAAATAGTGCTGCTTCAAACATAGGAGTGCAGATATCTCTTTGGTATACTGATTTCCTTTCTTTTGGTTTTATACTCAGAAATTGGATTGCTGGATCATATGGTAGCTGAATTTTCAGTTTTTTGAGGAACCTCCAAACTGTTCTCTATAGTAGTTGTACTAATTTACATTTCATCAACATGTATGAAGGTTCTCTTTTCACCACATCCTTACCAGCATTTGCTGTCTGTTTTTTTGGATATAAGCCATTTTAACTGGGATGAGATGATATCTCATTGTAGTTTTGAGTTGCATTTCTCTTATGATCAGTGATGTTGAGTACTTTTTCATATGCCTGTTTGGAATTTGTATGTCTCCTTTTGAGAAATGTCTGTTCAAGTCTTTTGCCCATTTTTGATTAGATTATTAGTTTTTTTTTTTCTGTAGAGTTGTTTGAGCTCCTTATATAGTATAGTTATTAATCACTTGTCAGATGGGTAGCTTACGAATATTTTCTGCTGTTCTGTGGGTTGTCTCTCCGCTGTTGATTGTTTCCTTTGTGTATAGAAGCTTTTTAACGTGATGTGGTCCCATTTTTCCATTTTTGCTTTGGTTGTCTATGCTGGTAGGGTATTGCCCTTTGTGTTTTCTGGTTGTTGTTGGGTCTGTTTTGTTTAAAATTAGAATAGCAATCTCTGCTTCTTTTTGTTTTCTGTTTGCTTTGTAGATTTTTCTCTATCCCTTTACTTTTAGCCTATGGATGTCATTGCATGTGAGATGGGTGGATATCTTGAAGAAAGTATATAGTTGGTTCTTGCTTCTTTATCCAACTTGCCACTCTATGCCTTTTAACTAAGACATTTAACCCATTTACATTCAATGTTAATATTGACATGTGTGAATTTGATCCTGTCATCATGTTAGCTGGTCATTATGCACACTTGATTTTGTAGTTGCTTTATAGTGTCAATGGACTATGTATGTAAGTGTGTTTTTATTGTGACCAGTAGTGGTTTTTCATTTCTATATTTAGCTCTCCCTTAAGGACCTCTTGTAAAGCTGGTCTGTTGGTAACAAATTCCCTTGGCATTTGTTTATCTAAAAAGGGTCTTACTCCTTCTTTGCTTATGATGATGTATAGTTTGGCTGGATAAGAAATTCTTGATTGGAATTTCTTTTCTTTAAGAATGCTATATTTTGGCCCCCAGTCTGTTCTGGCTGATACAGTTTTCACTGAAAGGTATGCTGTTAGTCTGGTGGGGTTCCCTTTGTAGGTGACCTGCCCCTTCTCTCTGGCTGTCTTTAATGTTTTTTTTTTTCATGTCGATATGGGCGAATGTGATGACTGTGTATCTTGGGGATGATTGTCTCATATAGAATCTCACAGGGGTTCTGTGTATTTCCTGAATTTGAATGTTGGCCTGTCTAGTGAGGTTAGAGAAATTTTTGTGAAGTGAGTGATATCCTTAAATATATTTTTCAAGGTGTTTGCTTTTCCACTCTTTCTTTTAGAAAAGGATGTCCATGAGTCATAGATTTGGTCTCTTTACATAATCCCATATTTCTTGGAGGTTTCATTCATTCTCTGTTTCTTTTTTCTTTATTTTTGTCTGACTGGGTTAATTTGGAGAAGCAGTGTTCAAGCTCTGATTCATGCTGGCTTGTGTGTGCCAGAAACTGCAGTGGCACAGTGGGGTGCACATGTGTTGGTTGGGGTGGGGCACCAGCAGGAGCCTTTGCATTAGTTTTCATAGGTACTATATGCTGGCAAAATATTTTACTGTTGCATTTTGGGCTGCAATCCAGTAGGCATCATTTAAGAATGTTAGCCAGCAGATAAGCTGTTACTGTACTGCAAGGCTTTTTTGTTTTGGCACAGTGGGTAGGAGTGCTGTGTGTTGGGAGTTAGAGAGATGACCCCCTTAAGTAGTTTGTTCTTGGGCCTTGGAGGAGGCCCCTCCAGTCACTGGCTATATGCTTGCATTTCTTTTGTTAGGCGTTCTGGTTCATGAGAATCCCACAGTTGGCACATAGGCCGAATCCTTGCTGTATTCTGTGGAGGGAGGCACACTCCAGTCTTCTACCAGCCTGTGAACCCTGGCATCTTACTTCTCTCACTGACCTGAGAGTAAGGGCTCCTCCCTGCTTGGGAATTGACCAAGCCAGCAAGCTCTGCTTGACTAGGAGCTGTGAGGGTGAGTGAGGTCACCTCATTTGCTGTCTGGGTGCTTCCTGTGGGAACATGGGGTTGTGCCTGCCTGCAGAATTCAGATAGAAACAGGACCACTTGGCTGGAAGCTCTAGCATGCATGGCCCATCTGCCTACCAGTGGTAGAGGTGGGTGGAGATGCCTGCCCTGCTGTCTGGGTGTTGTCCTGGGCAACAGGATATTGTGCCCCTTGGCAGAATTCAGGTAGAAGAAGGACTTACTGGGTTGGAAGCTCTAGCAGGTGTGGCCTGCCTGGCTGTCAGCTTTAGGGGTGGGTGGAGTGGCCTCCCCTGCTGTCCAGGTGTTTCCCAGAACAACAGGAGGTTGATTCTGCCAGCTGAGTTCAGACAGAAGCAGGACTGTTGGATTGGAAGCGCCAGTAGGCGTGGCCTGCCTGGCTATGAGCAGAGTGGGAGAGTGGAGTCAACTTCCCTCCCATCTGGGTATTTCCCAGTATAGCAGGAGGCTGTGACTGCTGGCTGAGTTCAGGCAGAAACAGGACCGCTGGGTGGGAAGTTGGCACTGAGCCTTGTCTAGCAAGTGGTGGGAGAGGGGCTGGAGCAATCTTAACTGCTGCGAGGCACTCTGACTGTGGCCTCTATGGGGGCTATGGCAGATAGTTCAACATATGCAAATCAATGTAATACAAAATGGCGTCAGTTTGTTCTGGGGTCCAAGACTTGTAGAGGTGTTCTTGGACTTGAGAGTTGCCTCTGGAAAACCTCCAGGTGGCTCTCTGCCTCAGGTTAGAAGCATGGTTGGGTGTGCAGGGTCCTAGAAGGATTCTCTCATTCTCAGGCCTGCTCAGGTCCTTGTGGAAAGTGTGAATCCCCTGAGGGTCTCTTAATCACCTCTCCCATGTTGGGGAGCTTCTCCTGGTTCTGTGTTGACTCCAGATAGCCTCCTGCCCAGCTTCACTCCTCTTTGCTCTCTGTTGTCCCCTTGCTGCCTTGATGGATCCCAGTGTAGTTTGATGGATGATCAGCTTGTAGGATCAGTGTTCAGTTTGACTCCCTCTTCAGTTTCTTGCGTCAATGTTTTGTAGTTTTCATTGCAGAGATATTTGATTGCTTGGGTTAATTGCTAGGTATTTTATTTTATTTGTAGCTATTGTAAGTGGGATTACTTTCTTGATTTTTTTCAAATTGTTCACTATTGGCATATGGAAATGTTACTGATTTCTGTATGTTGATTTTATATTCTGCAGCTTTACTGAATTTGTTTTATTGGTTCTAATGATTTTTTGGCAGAGTTTTTAGGTTTTTCCAAAAATAGGATCGTATCATCTGCAAACAAGGATAATTTGACTTCTTCCTTTTCAATTTGGATGCCCTTTATTTCTCTCTCTTATCTGATTCCTCTAACTAAGGCTCCCAGTACTATTGAATAATAGTATAAAAGTGGGTCTCCTTGTCTTGCTCCAGATTTTTTCCCCATTCAATATGATACTAGGGTGGGTCTGTCATACATGGCTTTTATTGTACTCATATATGTTTTATCTATACCCAGGTGCTTGAGTGCTTTTTTTTAATGAAGGGATGCTGAATTTTATCAAATGTTTTTTCAGCACCTATTGAAATGATCACATGGTTTTTGTCCTTCACTCTTAATATGATGTATCACATTGATTTGCATATGTTGAACTATCCTTGCAACCCTGGGATAAGTCCCACTTGGTCATGATGAATGATCTTTTTAGTGTGTTACTGAATTCGGTTTGCTACTATTTTGTTTAGGATTTTTGCATCAATGTTTGTTAAGGATATTGGCCTTTAGTTTTTTATTTATTTATTTTTTTTGGATACATCTTTGGTTTTAGTATCATAGTAATACTAGCCTTGTAGAATGAGTTTGGAAGTATTCCCTCCTCCTCTATCTTTTGGAATAATTGGAGTAGGATTTAGTTCTTCTAAATTGGAGTAAGTATTAGTTCTTCTTTAAATGTTTGGCAAAATTCAGCAGTGAAGCCATTGATCCTGGGCTTTTCCTTCCTGGAAGACTTTTTATTACAGTGTTGATATCATTACTTGGTCTGTTCAGGTTTTGAATTTCTTCATGAGTCAATCTTGGTAGGTTGTATGTATCTGAAAGTTGATCCATTTCTCTTAGGTTTTCTAATTTATTGGCATATAGTTTCCCATACTAGCCTCCAATCCTTTGGATTTTTGTGGTATCAATTGTAATGTTTTTTTTTCGTATCTGATTTTATATATTTGGATCTCCTCTCTTTTTTTTTCTTAGTTTGGCCAGAGATTTATTGATTTTGTTTATCTTTTCGAGGAAACAATTGTTCATTTCATTGATCTTTTATATCTATTTCATTTAAATTTTATTTGTTTCTACTGTGATCTTTATTATTTCTTTTGTTCTACTAATTTTGGGTTTAGTTTGCTCTTGCTTTTCTAGTTCTTTATGATGCAGTATTAGGTTGTTTATTTGAAGTTTTTCTGTTTTTTTGGTGTGCTCAGAGCTATAAATTTTCCTTTTAGTACTGCTTTTTCTGTATCTCATAGGTATAGTATGTTGTATTTCCATTATCATTTATTTCAATAATAAAAATCTTTTAATTTATTTATTGACCCTCTGATCATTCAAGAGCTTAATGTTTAATTTCCAGTTTGTATAGTTTTCAAAATTCCTCTTTTTATTGATTTCTAGTTTTATTCTGTTGTGTTCAGAGAAAATACTTAATATAATTTCAATTTTTTGAAATATTTTAAGAGTTGTTTTGTGGCCTAAGATATGGTCTATCCTTGAAAGTGATCCATGAGCTGAGAAGAAGAATGTATATTCTGCAGCCATTGGATGAAATGTTCTGTAAGTATCTCTTAGGTCCACTTGGTCTATTGTGTAGATCAAGTCCATTATTTCTTTGTTGATTTTCTGTCTGGATGGTGTGTTTGTTGCTGAAAATGCAGTGTTGAAGTTTTCAGCTATTATTTTATTAGGATATATCTCTCTCTTTAGCTCTACTAATGCTTGCTTTATATATCTGGGTGCTCCAATGTTGGTTGCATATATGTTTACAATTGTTATATTCTGTTGCTTAATTTACTCCTTTATCATTAATGATTTTTCTCTTTTTATAATATTTGTCTTCAGATCTATTTTGTCTGATATAATTATTTCTGCTCTGTTTTGTTTCCATTGGTATGAAATATCTTTTTCCATCTCTTTATTTTCAGTCTGTGTGTATCTTTATAGATGAAGTATGTTTCTTATAGGCAACATATCTTTTTTTTTTTTTAATGTATTTAGCTGCTCTTTGTCTTGTGATGGAGAGTTTAGTCCATTTACATTCAGTATTATGATTGTTAAGTAAGGGCTTACTCCTATAATTTTGTTATTTGATTTCTGGTTGTTTTGTGGTCTTCTCTTCTTTCCTTTCTTTCTGTTTTCTTTTTAGTGAAGGCAGTTTTCTCTGTTGGTATGTTTTAATTTCTTGTTTTAATTTTTTTGTGTATCTGTTGCATGTTTTTAGATTTGAGGTAGCTCTGAGGCTTGCAGATATTATCTTTTAAACATTATTTTAAACTGATGACAACCTAACATTGATTGCATAAACAAACTTATACCAACAAACAAGTAAAAAAGAAAACTAATAACTTTATCTACTTGCTTTTTAACTTTTTGTTGTTTCTATTTATATCTTATTGTACTGGCTATGTCTTGAAAAGTTGTAGTTATTTTTAACTGGTTCATCTTTTCTTCTTAAAATATGAGTAGTTTACACACCACAATTACAGTGTTACACTCTTCTATGTACTTAATATTACTAATGAGTTTCCCTTCAGATGATTTCTTGTTGCTCCTAATGTCCTTTTCTTTCAAATTGAAGAATTCTCTTTTAGCACTTCTTGTAGGACCAGTCTGGTGATGATGAAATCAGTTTTTGTTTTTCCTGGGAAAGTCTTCATTTATCCTTCATGTTTGAAGGATATTTTTGCCATATATACTTCTTCTAGAGTAATAGTGATTTTCTTTCAGCACTTTAAATATGTCCATGCCACTCTCTCCTGGCCTGTAAGGTTTCCAGTGAAAAGCCTGCTGCCAGATGTGTTGAGCTCCATTGTATCGTTTCTTTTCTCTTGCTGCTTTTAGGATCCTTTCTTTATCCTTGACTTTTGAGGTTTTGATCATTCAATGCCTTGAGGTTGTCTTTGGGTTAAATCTGCTTGGTGTTCTGTAACTTTATTGTACTTGAATATTGATATTTTCCTCTAGGTTTGGGAAATTTCTCTGTTATTATTCCTTTGAGTAAACTTTCTACCCCAGTCTCTCTCTCTACCTCCTCTTTAAGGTTAGTAGCTCTTAGGTTTGCCCCATCGAGGCTATTTTCTAGATCTTTTAGCTGTGCTTCATTCTTTAATTGGGTATCTTTATCTTTTAGTATAACATAATTTTTCTTGATAGCTGTATGTGTGATGTACTTGGTATTGGTTCGCATGGAGATTTCTGCTTAGGGGTTTCTCTTTGAGTAAATTGTGTTTCTCTGTATTTGCCTGTCTGTCTGTCCAATTTTGGGGCAGCAGTTTGCATTGTGACCTTACTTTTCTGATGGATCTATGCAAAGTTGATAATTTTTCAGTTTGTTCAGCTTTTTACTTGTTAAGATGGAATGATAACTTCCAAGCTTCTTACATGCAGGACTGGAAAGTAGAAGTTCAAATTTTATTTTTAGAACAATAAAACTACAAACATAAGCTCTCTGATATGGTTTGGCCGTGTCCCCTCCCAAATCTCATCTTGACTTGTATCTCTCAAATTCTCATGTGCTATGGGAGGGATCTGGAAGAAGGTAGTTGAATCATGGGGGCGAATTTTTCCCATGCTGTTCTTGTGATAATAAATAAGAATCACAAGATCTGATGTTTTTAGAAAGGGCAGTTCCCCTGCACATCCTTTCATGCCTGATGCCATATAAGACGTTCTTTTGCTTCTCTTTTGCATCCCCAGCCATTGGAACTGTGAGTCCATTAAACCTCTTTTTCTTGATAAATTATCCAGTCTTGAGTATTTCTTCATAGCAGTATGAAAATGAACTAATACAGTAAATTGATACCAGTATGAAAATGTGGAAGCAACTTTGGAATTGGGTAGCAGGCAAAGGTTGGAACAGTTTGGAGGGCTCAGAAGAAGACAGGAAAATGGGAAAGTTTGGAACTTCCTAGAGACTTTGAGGGCTCTGAAGACAGGAAGATGTGGGAAAGTTTGGAACTTTTTAGAGACTTGTTGAATGTCTTTTGACCAAAATGCTGATAGTGATAAGGACAATAAAGTCCAGGCTGAGGTGGTCTCAGATGGAAATGAGGAACTTGTTGGAAACTGCAGAAGAGGTGATTCTTGTTATGTTTTAGCAATGAGATTGGTGGCATTTTGCTTTTGCTCTAGAGATCTGTGGAACTTTTCAACTTGAGAGAGATAATTTGAGGTATCTGGTGGAAGAATCTTCTAAGCAGCAAAGTGTTCAAGAGGAGGCAGAACATAAAAGTTTAGAAAATTTGCAGCCTGATGAAATAGAAAAGAAAAACGAATTTTAGGGGGGAGAAATTCAAGCCTGCTGCAGAAATTTGCATAAGTAACAAGGAGCCCAAGACAGTGGGCTTAATTGCCAAGACAGTTAACCACCAAGTTAATTACTAAGACAGTGGGGAAAATGCCTCCAAAGCATGTCAGAGACCTTAGGACAGTCCCTTCCATCACAGGCCTGGAGGGAAAAATGGTTTCCTGGGCTACATCCAGGATTCCCCTACTGTATGCAGCCTAAGGACTTGGTACCCTGAGCCCCAGCCACTCCAGCCGTTGCCAAAAGGAGCTAACGTACAGCTCGGGCCATGGCTTCAGAGGGTGCAAGCTCCAAACCTTGGCAGCTTCCACATGATGTTGAGCCTGTGGGTGCAGAGAAGTGAAGAATTTAGGTTTGGGAATCTCTGCCTAGATTTCAAAGGATATATGGAAATGCCTGGATGTCCAGGACTAAGTTTGCTGCAGGGGCAGGGCCCTCATAGAGAACCTCTGATAGGACAGTGCAGAAGGGAAAGGTGGGGTTGGAGCCCCCACCCAGAGTCCCCACTGGGACATTGCCTAGTGGAGTTGTGAGAAGAGGGCCACTGTTCTCCAGATCCCAGAATGGCAGCCTCACCAACAACTTACATCATGGGCCTAGAAAAACTGCAGACACTCAATGCCAGCTCCTGAAAGCAACTAGAAGTCGGGCTCTATCCTGCAAAGCCACAGGGGTGGAGCTGATCATGGCTGTGGGAGTGTACCTCTTGCTTTAGTGAGACCTGGAAGTGAAATATAGAGTCAAAGGAGATCATTTTGGAACTTTAAGGTTTAGTGATTGCCCTATTGGATTTCAGACTCACATGGAGCCTGTAGCCCCTTTGTTCGGGCTCATTTCTCCCATTTGAAATGGGTGTAGTTATTCAATGCCTGTACCCTCATTGTATCTAGGAAGTAACTCATTTGCTTTTGATTTTACAGGCTCTTAGGTAGAAGGGACTTGCCTTGTCTTAGATGAAACTTCACGCTGTGGACTTTTGAGTTAATGCTGAAATGAGTTAAGACTTTAGGGTCTGTTGGGAAGGCATGATTGTTTTTGAAATGTGAGGACATGAGATTTGGGAGGGGCCAGGGTGGAATGATATGGTTCGTCTGTGTCCCCACCCAAATCGTATCTTGAATGATAACTCCCATAATCCCTATGTGTTGTAGGAGGGACCTGGTGGGAGATAATTGAATCATGGGGGCAGGATTTTCCTATGCCATTCCTGTGATAGTGAATAAGTCTCAGGAGAGCTGATGGTTTTATAAAGGGCAGTTCCCCTGCACATGTTCTCATGACTGACACCATATAAGATGTGCCTTTGCTCCTCCTTCACCCTCTGCCATGATTGTGAGGCCTCCCCAGCCATGTGGAACTGTGAGTTGATTAAACTTCTTTCTCTTTATAAATGACCGAGTCTTGGGTGTTTCTTCATAGCAGTATGAAAATGGACTAATATATTCTCTAAAGCATCCTCTGATAATCCTTCCCTTTTATTCAAGTCTTAAGTTAGGTCATTGGAACATAAAACCAGATTGTTAAAACTGTACTGCATAATTTTCATCTAAGACACTTGTTTTAAGGCCTTTTTTTGGCCATTGAGAGGAATTTGAGATTATGAAGATGACAACTGTACATATGTAATGTTTTTAATTTTTTGCAGCACTCAAGGGAGGTCCCCCAAGAACCCTCTGTAAGAATGACTTTTTTGGAAATTACTTACCATGTGATAAGGTGTCAGGGGTCGGGTGACTACACACACAGCTTAGAGTTTGAGGTATAATAGAGGCACCAGTATGTATCTTCCACCCTGTCTTCCACTTGGACAAGCACAAGACTGTCTGTTTCCACTTTATTGCTAGTGATCGTCTCATTCTACTCCTGATATTACAAGTGGTTTTGGCCAAGTCTCTCTTTTTTTTGATCTGAATCAATTTCAGGTTCTCCTTTCATCTTTCCTTCTGATAGTTCTCATTACCCAGCTTGCTAGTAAAACATATGGCTTTCAAGGGTCATCTGATCTTGTGAAATCTCCTTTCCTGATAGTTTTTCAAAAATAGGAGAGCAATCTCTCTGGCATGTTTTAACTCAGCTGCACCTGTAGCAGCAGCTTGACCTGGACCTGTAGGGTCAGGATGAAAGAACTAAAAGTCAACCTCCCATTTTATAGAGGAGAAAAGTAAAGCTCAAAAGAAGAGAAGCAACTTTCCAGTTTCTTTGGGCTCTGATTGCCCTTTTCTACAAAAAGAGTTAAAACCATTTCTGGGCCAAGTGCGGTGGCTTACACCTCTAATCCTAGCACTTTGGGAGGCCAAGGTGGGCAGATACCTGAGGTCGGGAGTTCAAGACCAGGGTGGGGGCAGATGGAGAGAAAGGAAAGGAAGACCCTTGGGACTTCTGGCCTATGTTAGGGTGACTGTCTTTGCTTGCTGTTCATGTATTGAGGGGGTTCCATCAGTTGGGCCAGCCTAGAGTCACCCTGGGTCAGGTTTTAGGAATTCTTATAGTGAGGAGATGAGATGCAGGAAGCTTTCCTTCAATTTCCTTCCTCTGGGAGGTAGAAGGAGCTCTGGAGTCATTTCTCTGCCACCCACTTTGTGATCTTGGGCTAATTATATTACCAAAAACTAAGCTTCCGTTTTGTTATCTGTAATGTGAGAATCTTATAATTCCCAAATAGTTAGTGGAAACTTGTAAGGTGCTTAGTATAATGTCTAATGTAGGTGCTTAGGAAATGCACACTGTTGTTATTATTAATACTGGTTTCAGGGCTTTCAGGAAATGAAGGTCTCTACTGTGCCACATCCATACATTACATACTCCTCCAGAATACCTCTAGCCATATTTATAATGGGAGAACTAGAATAATGGTTCCCTCAAAGATGCCAGATCCTTATGCCTGGAGCCTGTGAATGATACCTTATGACGCAAATACTTTGAAGATATGATTAAGTTAAGGATCTTGAGATGGGGAGATTTTCCTAGATTATCCAGGTAACTTTATAAGGCACCCTTATAAGAGATAGAGATTTAACACATGCACAGAGGTAAAGGCATTTCAAAGATGGAGGCAACGATTGGAGTGTTGCAGCCACAAGCCAAAGAATGCTGGCAGACACCTGTAGAGTACCTAGAAAAAGCAAGGAGTAGCTTTTCCCCAGGGATATTTAGAGGGATTGCAGCCCTGCTGACACCTGGATTTCATCCCAGTAATATGGATTTTGGACTTCTAAGCCTGTAGAACTGTGAGAGAATAAATCTCTGTTGTTTCAAGCCAACCAGTTTATCGTAATTTTTTAAAACAGCCGCAGGAAAGTTGTATGCTCTTTTGAGGTGGACCTTTGTTATTTGCTTTGGTTCTCATATTTACCGTGATGTTGCACCTGCTCAAGTTTTCTGGTTTAAATTCTGGGGAGTCAGATCAGACTGTTTCAAGCAGTAGCCCATGACATTTCTACCACATTGAGCTCCTAAAGAGCCATGGGAACCCTAGGATTCAGCTTATGTGGAGCCAGCTTTTTAATTTCAGAGATAATCAGCCAATGATACAGTTACTACCTGAGATGATGTATGTCATTGTGGAGCCTCTAGACTGAATGAGGCAGAGGTGATTTTTAAGTTTTAGAAGAACAATAACCTATTCTTATAGTTCACACTTCATGGAAGCTCTTGGTTGAATATGAGTAACAAGCATGAGACTTATTTCCTCAATTCCCCAGTATTTAGAGGTGTGAACGCCCTTCAGGATCAGCCTGTCCAACCTCCTGCATGCTGCAGAGGTCCGCTAAGCAGAGGTCCACACCCTCATCTGAGAATTTACTCAATGCTCTGGTGATGTTAACATTGTTCTGCCCTTCCTGATAGGAATATAATTATACATATAGGGTTAAGAATAAACAAAATGGCACTGGAGTAGTTATATCCTCTCTTTGTTTTGGGGGTGGTATTGCATAATTTGTCCTAAATGCTTAGACTTCTTTTTTTCTATTTCTCAGAAGAGAATTTAATATTTTCGTGCCACTATCAAACTTCAAATTCCAAAATGACAGCACATTTTGGACCAAGATTCAGACAATAAGATCATTCCAGAAAGGTGGTGTTTGGCCTTGAAATGATGACAACAAAGCATTGGAACATTGCTATAACTGAGTCCCTTATTGAACTCTGGATTGATTTTCTTTTCAGAAATCCATTTTAGAAGACAATTTTAAGATAAGGATATAATTATGACTCAGACATAAAATGAGTATGTGTGAGATTTTAACTTATTAATTAATGTAGGAACCAGTGAGATGTTTCAACACGTTCAAAGGAATGCTGAAATGAATTTACAAATAGGTGCAAAATGGGTCTACCCACAGGGCAATAACCAAATTGGATTCCAAAGATATAATTAATTTGCATTTTATAGTCAAATCATTTGCACAGTTATCAGTTTTCTACATCTTACACGGTGTATCTTGCTCAAAGGTAATGAAAGGCAGAGGTGACTTGGAAGAGTGAGTTAGACCTTTTTTTGGGTCTGTTTCAAAGTCTTTTACAGTTTTTCTGGCATATACTTTACTCTGACCTGTGGATCAAATTCTACTTGGAATAGCACTATGGTAATGTGGACAAGGGGAAGCCACGGGACAGAGTGTGCTGGTCATAGAAGTGTCTAGGGAACAAGTCTCATTTTCCTCTCAGTACAGGGACTATTTGTTAGTTGTATAGAGTCTGAGGAACCAGTTGCATTGTAGACATGCCATCATCAGGGAACGTGTGCTTACTTTCGAAATATCAAACAGTGTAGTGGTCAAGGTAGCAAACCTGGGTTCACAATCTGGGTCTGCCACTTACTACCTATATGTCCTCTCTGAGCCTAGTATCTTCATTGGTACGCGGGGATAATAATGGCACTTATGGCATAAGGTAGTAGATAACTAAATAATATCTGTGAGGCAGTAGACCAGAACCTGTCATTTACCTAGCACTAGGTAGTTGTTAGCTATTATTAATTTCCAAGCAAGAATAATAGCACCTGTAATTCCAGCTACTTGGGAGGCTGAGGCAGGAGGATCACTTGAGCCCAGGAGTTTGAGGCTGCATGGGCTAGGGTCATGCCACTGCACTCCAGCCTGGGTGACAGCAAAAAAATAGCAGTCTTTAACAAAAAACTAGACTTTTGTTAAAGTCTAGTCTTTAACAAAAAAATAGCAGCAACCAAGTGTAAGTCTCGAATTTCACCGTTTGGGGAGCTGCTTTATTGATCTGATGCTTATTGTACTCTATCGATATTCTAGACAGAGTTTATTTGTCTAGAATAAACTATGGCTATGGTCATGCCACTGCACTCCAGCCTGGGTGACAGCAAGACCTAGTCTTTAACAAAAAAAGAATAGCAGCAACCAAGTGTAAGTCTCGAATTTCACCATTTAGGGAGCTGCTTTATTGATCTAATGCTTATTGTACTCTATCGATATTCTTTGACAGGGGCCTCTGGCCAATAAGCTAATAAACTCTTATCTACTGGATATCATCATGATCTCTGGGCATTCTGCAGGACTGGAGCACTTCTAGAGCTCACATTTAATTTTCAAATGTCAACATAGTGATGAATGTTTATTTCAAATTGCATGGAGGCAAAGCACAGGACATGTAATTTTTTTTTTTCAGTGTAATGTTAGTTCCATTAACTTTTCTACAAAGTACTAATGGAGTTCCATGTAAAAATGCACTTAGAAACACACTGGGTGAGTTTCACAAAATTCCAGACTGTTGGGTTGGAGTCATATTATTCTGTAGTATTTACTTATGTTGTTTACATGAAAACTGATTTCAGAGAATGCCTCTACCTGAGTGATTAACCACATTTACATAAATTTTGATGCTTACCATACACTTTCTAATGGATGTCTGATAAACTGTTAAATAAATGAGTATGTGTATGGGGGAGCGATCTTCAAATTACCTCGTATGATTCATAGCACAGTAGTGCAAAACAGCTGTGTGGGGAAAAGTTATGTGTCATTAGTAATTTTTATGACTCAGGTTGTTATAAGTCTACCTGTCTGCACGGCATTTTCATCCTGGTGGGAGAAAATTTAAATTAACTCAGCTTTTGGGTGGTGACACATCATGGTGGATGTAAAGGGTTTCCATGAAGAAATTACTCAGCCTTTTAACTGTGTAGGCTGTTGGATGCTGTCTTTTCTCTGGACGAGTATGTGGCATTGGCTCAGTGGACAGTTCATCTCTCACAAATGAACAGTTTACTTTCAAAGATTATAATAGCTACTCCTCCTGGCTCAAAGTGGGATTACACAGTTAATAGAGCTGTAGCAAATTTTGGAAAGTGTGATGGCAACATTATAACTGGAGAAGAAGAAAGTGCCTGTTTTTCTTTGCTTGAGTTTGTTTACTCATTTTGCTTTTTATCTCACATCATACAACTTTTTGCAAGAAGTTACTAAACAGAAAATATGATCTCATATTTTTCTCTTTTAATAACTATTTGCCCCCATGAATACCTGCAACTGCAGAGGGTTCAAGCCAGTACATTTAAAAAGTGGATCTTAGGTGTCCAGAATTGGATTAATCATACTCTTCCGCTCATTACACACTATTGTTCTTAATTGTAAATGAACATTTATGAGTCTAATGACTTGAATATTTTTTTCTTGAAATATAGTTGTTTAACTTTTCCCTAAATTTGGCAAAATAATTGCTGTCTGAACTATCTAAATATTAAGCTAGCTTTTGGCAGATTTGGAAAATGTTTTTAAAAATCACATGTAGGCTTTCATGATAAAAATCAGGGTTTGAGATCAGAGGATGAACTCATAGACTTCTTTGACTTTTATTCTTGCAAAACTTCAGCGTTAAGTGATACATTGATGCTTGGTGAAGTGACATGGGTAAGGTTTCAGTGAAATGTTTTCAGTTGCTGTAACATGATAGAACATGCTAGTCATCTTGAGTGGGCATCCTCAGAACAGAAAGAGATGGCTTTAGAATTCTATTTGGAAATGACCTAGGAAGTTAGTCATCTAATCTAGTCCCTCCAGTCCACAGGCAGCTTAGCCTGCACTTGAATCTTTGCAGGGACAAGAAACTCATTCCCTCATGACCAATCCTTTTCTTTCAGAGACAACTTTAATTATTAAAAGTAAAACTGCTTTTGTTGAGCTTGAATGTGATTGATTCCTTAACACTTCTGCTCATTTGCTAGTATTATTGGTCTCTATTTGTAGATGACACCAAAAGAGTCCTCCTGCTTATAAGGGATTCTTATTTTTGAGACAGAATCTTGCTCTATTGTCCAGGCTGGAGTGCAATGGTGCGATCTCGGCTCACTGTAACCTCCGCCTCCCTGTAACCTCTGCCTCCCAGGTTCAAACGATTCTCCTGCCTCAGCCTCCCAAGTAGCTGGGATTACAGGCAGACACCATCATCCCTGGCTAATTTGTATTTTTAGTAGAGATGGGGTTTCACCATGTTGGTCAGGATGGTCTCAATCTCCTGACCTCATGATCCACTTGCCCTGGCCTCCTGAAGTGCTGGGATTATAGGAGTGAGCCACTGCGCCCAGCTGGGAATTCTTTATAGCATATAAGTTCTGACTTTTGTCAGAATTTGTGTTTTCTGAGTGTGCTTCTTGCTGACAGATCTTACAATATCTTCTCAATTCAGCAAGTTATTTATTGAGAATCAGTTACATGCAAGGCACTGTCCTCAGTGCCTGGGTGGGAGAGGTAGGGACACAAGATGAGTTGGTTCCTGCCATCCAAGTGTACACTGCCACGTGAAATGCATTGGAAAAGCACACCGACTGATGCAAGAGAGAAACCCAGTGCCGTTGGGGTTCAAAGGAGATAGGATGATATCAAACTCAGCTGTGTTAGAAGAGCTTCAGCATCAAGAGGGAAGGGAGATAGGCAGGTAGGATATTTTTGCAGGTTGAAAAGGGAGAAGGACATTCCAGGAAGAAACCAGTATGGACCAAAGCCCAGGGATGGGAAACATGAGTTTTGTCCAAAGGAAGGGGGCGGTTATCTCACTTGCTCAGCATATAGGATGCTTTCAGAGAAAGTGAAGGATGAGGTGTTAGTTTGATCCCAGAGCTCAGACAGGCGTAGTCTCTCTGCCTCGGTTATTTGGCTTTTGGCGCTAAGATTCCATTCCAGGAGGACAGACCTGGATTTCGATCCAAGTATTGCCACCATGCTTTGATCACCAATACTTGGATTGATATTGATCCAAGTAGGATGTCAGAGCTTCAGCATTCTAGTCTGAAAATGGAGATACGTGTCTATTCTAAGGATTCCAGGACATGTAAGGGAAGAATCCAGCACCCGGCCTGGTATACAGCAGAGGGGATCAGTGACAGTTGTTATTGCTGAATGTGATAGGCTGAGAGAGGCAGGGGATCCGCAGGAGCAGGTCCTGCAGGGGTGCAGGGTGGTACCTGGAGGGAGACCTGGGAGAGGGGCTCCTCCAGCGGGAAAGGAAGGTGTGTGAGGCACTGCTGGTGGGGAGTGGGAAGCAGGGCCGGCATCAGTGGGGAAGCTGCAGTCAGCAGAACTGGAAGCAGATTTAATGTACTGGGCAGGAGGAAGCAGAGAGGTCACCCCAAGTGTTTGTGGGGGAAAGAGAGTTAGGCAAGAATGGTGAGGTTGATGTAGGGTGCGTTGAGGTGCTAGTGGGCCCTGCAGATGGAGAGAGCCCACAGCAGCTGGCAGCGGCGAGGAGTGGCCAGGGAGGTGGAAACCGTAGCATGAGGAGGATCAGCATCCAAGCGGTGTGTGGGAACGGGGGCCTGAGCAAGTGAGGGAGGTCCTGGATCACGTGGAGCCTGCACTCCAGCGTGGGTGCATGGGAAAGCAGCCAGCACCCAACCAGGGCTGGTGTAAAAGCAAAGAAAGGAAAGAATTCAAGAGACATGGGACGGGAAAGGGAAAATTAGTAAAGACAGCCTGACAGATGATTCCCGGTATCTTAGAATTCTTAGGAAAAAACTGAAAACAATCTTCACATTGTTTTTACACACACACACACACATGCACACACACTCCCTCTCTCTCTCATATATAAAATTTCAATCTAAACACCATCTATTATTTGGTCCTGTTAGTTCCCTCAGAAAAACCCTCAGGAAATCCTTACTCTTTAGAGAAAGCCTATTGTTAAATTTTAGTTTACTGGTAGTCACTAGGAGACCGTAGAAATGTAACCCACACATCGGCTGTATTGAGTAGGCTTTTGTTTTACTGAAGGCTGTGTGAGGAAAACAGGACTCCGTCTTTGGTGAGTGCCTTTTCCTGGTACTGTGACCCCAGGGAACCCAAGAAGGGAAGCGCTGGGGGCCAGGATCCCCTGGCCTGACCCTCTTGTGTAACAGATGAGGAAACTGAGGCCCAGACCATTGGAACCAGCTCTGGGTCACATGGCTCATTCGAGGCAGAGTGTGTGGCTTGATGTTGGGCGCTCCTGCTACTTGAAGTGACCTCTTCTTCCCAGGCCAGGACCTCTGGGCTCATTCACAAGTGGATGGCCCAGACAAGAGGGGACTTCAGTTAGGAGCGTGCGTGTGTGTATTTGTGTTGTGTGTGTGTGCGTGCGTGCGTGTGTGTTAGGGGTTATTCAGGGACCATTCTTTACAGAGTTTGACTGTGGGAAAGAGTAGTCAAACCCGAGTGATTATTGTAGTGCCCTCGTAATTTACTAGCAGGTCTTTCTAACAAGTGTCCTACAGAGGAAAGTGCCAAAACATGATGGGTGAAACCTTTGTCATCAGCGGTCTTTATATAGAACCTAAATATTCACCCACTCGGGTTAGCAAGAGTTAACATTTACTGAGGACTGATGGTGTGCCTGGCATTAAGTGTGCTTTCTAGGGAATGTGTGTCATTTCATCCTCTTTGTGTCTTTATGAGGTAGGTACTTAGTATTATTATGCTAATTTTACAGATAAGGAAACTGAGGCACCAAGTGATTAAGTAACCTGCCTAAGATGACACAGCCAGTAAGTGGTAGAACCAAGATTATGCCATCTGTTGACCTCAGAGCCTGTGTGTTTATCTAACATTAGTGCGTCATCATCTTTTTTTTTTTTTTGAGATGGAGTTTCACTCTTGTTGCCCAGGCTAGAGTGCAATGATGCAGTCTTGGCTCACTGCAACCTCTGCCTCCTGGGTTCAAGCGATTCTCCTGCCCTCAGCCTCCTGAGTAGCCGGGATTACAGGAATGTACCACCATGCCCAGCTAAGTTTTGTATTTTTAATAGAGACGGGTTTCACCATTTTGGTCAGGCTGGTCTCGAACTCCTGACCTCAGGTGATCCACTCACCTCAGCCTCCCAAAGTGCTGGGATTATAGGCATGAGCCACCACACCCAGCCACATTGGTTCTTAACCTTGCTGCACATAAGAATCTCTTGGGAAAATTAAAAAAAAAAAACAAAAAAACAGTTCTCAGGCTACATCCTAAACCAGTTGAATCAAACTCATGGTGGGGAGATCTCGCATTGGTATTTTTTTTAAAGCTCTTCAGCTGGGCTTGGTGGCTCATGCTTATAATCCCAGTAACTCTGGAGGCTGAGTTGGGAGGATTGCTTGAGGTCAGGAGTTCAAGACCAATCTGGACAACATACAGAGACCCTATCTTTTAAAAAATACTTAGGTAGGTGTGGTGGTACGCAGCTGCTTGGGAGGATAAGGTGAGACAGTCACTTGAGCTGAGAAGTTTAAAGCTGCAGTGAGCTATGATCATCATACCACTGCACTCCAGCCTGCCAACAGGGTGAGACCCTGTCTCCAAAAAAAAATGCCCTTCAGATCTTCAGATGATTGTAACTCATAACAAGGTTGAAAACCACCGAAGTGCATTACAGCTGGTGGAGATGGTATAGGGCAGTGCTTCTTAAACTAATGTGCATAGGAATCTCCTGGGGGTCAAGTGCACATTCCGACCTAGAAAACCTGCGGTGGAGCTTAGAGTCCGCATGTCTCACAAGTGTCCAAGTGATGCTGTGCTACTGGTCTTTGACTCTTCTGTCTTGGTTAAAGGCTGATCATTGTGGTTGCATCCAACTCCAAGATTTCGTGGCTCTAATGATACTTGTAAGAACACATGGTTTTTACAGTATGTCAGCCTAAGAACATTACTTACATACATCATCTCTTGCCCTCTCAGCAGCCTCTAAAGGAGGTATCACTGTCCCTTTTATAGATGAGGAAATCGAGTTCTATTGAGTTTAACCCGAGTCCTAACCTGGGTCTTCGTCATCTTACACCTGTGGGATTAACCGCCGTGCTATGTTGCTTTCCCACATACATACAGATATAGTTACCAGGAAAATCTTATATGGCCTTGTCTTTCTTTTCAAACTTCATGGATTATGTTTGGAACTCTCTTAGTCACTTCAGGATGCTATAACAAAATACCATAAACTGGGCAAATATGAAAGAAACATTTCTCACAGTTCTGGAGACTGGGAAGTCCAAGATCAAGGTGCCGGCTGATTCAGTGTCTGGTGAAGGCCTGCTTCCTAGACAGCTATCTTTGTGTTTGTAACTTCACATGGTGGAAGGGGCAAGGAGTCTCTCTGGGACCTCTTTTATAAGGGCACTAACCCCATTCATAGGGGCTTCATCCTTATGTTCTAATCACCCTCAAAGGCCCCACCTTCTAATACTGTCATATTGGGGGTTAGGATTTCAACGTATGAATTTTGGGAGAGTGGACACAAACATTCAGCCCATGACACTGTTTATTTATTTAACAAATAGTTTTCTGTGCCTACTGTGTTTTACCTGAATGAATTTTGTGGAGGGCACAAACATTTTAACCATAGCAGGAGCCTCAGAGACCACGTTCCAGGAACCCAGCAGTTACTGGGAACTTTTCTGGTTCCAAGTGCCCTTGTTCCCTCCTCCTTATGTTGGATCTGGTAGTGGTTTAGGAGAAAGTGTCTTAGGTTTCTTTATGAAGTGCGTTTATGATATTCAGACTGTTCCCAGTAATGCTTATCAGTACCAGAAACGCTTATTGCATTTACAGGACATAAATTCTAGATTTGAGCATGGTTCCTGGATTAGTGGACCACACTAGTCCCTTGAGAAGCTTATTGAGTTATAACTCTTGGGCTCCTCCCCAGGCCTAGTAATCCAATGGATCAGGCCTGGTGATCTCTGTTTTTGAAAGCTCCCCAAGCCATTTTAATGTACTTTAACATTGAAAAAAAAAAAAACCGTGGTTGTTATGAACTGAATGTTTGTGTCCCTTCAAAATTTCTATGTTGAAACCCTACGCATGTGATGGTTTTAGGAGGTGGGCCTTTGGAAGGTAATTAGCATTAGATGAGATACTGCAGGTGGAGCCCTCATGACTGAAATTGATGGAGAGTCATGCAAGAGCTTGCCTCCCCACTCTATTCTCTCCCATATGAGATTACAAAGAGATGTTAGCAGTTGCAACCCAAAAGAGATCCCTCACGAGAACCTAACACCAGCACCCTGCTCTCACACCCACAGCCTCCAGGTCTGTGAGCAGTAAATTTCTGTTGTTTATTAGCCACCCAGTTCATGGCATTTTGTTACAGCAGCCTGGACTAAGATCATGGTCTGGACCAGTGGTTCTAAAATGTAGTCCCAGAACCATCAGTGTCACCCGAGAACTTGTTAGAAATAAAACTTACAAGGCCCCACCCAGACTTATTGAAGACTAGAAGCTGTAGGGATGGGTCCCGCAAAGTTTTAACAAGCCCTCCCTGAGATTCTGTTGCTTCCTAAAGTTCGAGAACCACTAGACCCTTGTGATTGAAATGTGAGCTGTGGACCATCACTATTAGCAGGATCTAGGAGCTTGTTGGAAATGCAGGGTTTCTGGACCCACCTTACCGGACTGAATCAGTATCTGCATTTTAGTGAGATCTGCACATATGCACATTTGAGGAGCTGCACTCTAGATAGGGGTTTTCTTCCCTGGATGTGCATTTTAACCTGAGATGCCTTAAAAAGATACCAGGCTCCACCTCCACCCAAGATGATAAAGGCAGAATCTGAGATTGAGCGAGGCCTAGAAACGGTGTGTCAGGACCCCTGGTCTAACGTTGGTGCCTAGATTGGAGCCCAGTTTTTACACCTACAGGTTAAGACTGTGAAAAGGGGTCAGGACTCCCAAGACTGCTTTCTCCTTCCTCCTTTCTGCTCTTCCACCGTCCCAGAATGTGACCCTACAACCAGGCTCCAGGAGTGAAGGCTCAGAACTCCCTACCTCAAAAAGATCTAGAGGGAAAAGTTCTCTTTGTATTTTCAGGGTTGTGTATGTGTGAGAGAGAGAGGGAGGCACGGACAGCAATGTTGTGTATGTTGGAGGGATGGAATGCAGGATCTGGCACCAGGCCACAGTGCTTCTCACACCTGATGTATGTAAGAGTCACCTTCACAATGCAGATTCCTGGGCTCTACTCCAGAGAGCCAGTATCAGCAGGACTTGGGAAGGACCCAGGAATTTGCATTGTTAACAAGCTCTCTCAAATTCTTCTTGTTTTTTTTTTTTTTTTTTTGAGACAGAGTCTTGCTCTTTTGCCCAGGCTGGAGTGCAGTGGTGTGGTCTCGACTCACTGTAAGCTCCACCTCCCAGGTTCAAGTGATTCTCCTGCCTCAGCCTCCCGAGTAGTTGGGATGACAGGCAGTTGCCATGCCTGGCTAATTTTTTTCGTATTTTTTTTAGTAGAGATGTGGTTTCACCATGTTAGCCAGGATGGTCTTGATCTCCTGACCTCGTGATCCACCTGCCTCGGCTTCCCAGAGTGCTGGGATTACAGGTGTGAGCCACTGTGCCTGGTCCCTCAAATTCTTCTTATGTAAAAGTTCGGGGCCGTCCTCTGAGACAAACACTACTCAAAGGCTGTGATCTGGCTGATTCTCAGAATTACTTGGAGAAACTAAAAAGTACAGGGCTCCAGGCTTGGTCCCAGCTCTGCTAATTCAGTAGGACTGGCCCAGGAATCAATGTTGCAGCATAAACATACGTGGAAGCAGTAACTTAAGCCTACCCTTAGAATGACCCTATATGGCAGATGCACCTGAATGTGTGTACTGAGCTACGGAATCCAGGATTCATTCCTGGTCTGTGAGGGACATCTGAGCCCCAGACCCATCCCATGGAGCCTGAGCTGTGCATGGGATTGAGAGCTTTTGTTTTGGGTTGAATGAAGGTTGCCAGGTGGAGGTGGAGGTTGTTGGGGGATGGGTGCTAAGTGCAAATGCTATGTAAACTGCATGCTGTTTCCTGCCCAGCCCACTGCCACTGGGCCTTGCAGTTACCTTGCCCAGCCCCTTCCACTGGACTGTCCTCCTGTGCAGCGCGCCGCCACTGAACTGTCTCCTGTCTTTAAGCCCTCAGTAAAACCTCATGCCTCATTTGCTGCCTCCAGATCTCTTCTTGCCACTTCTGTTGGGGTTAATAGGGGTTCAGCACAACACATGTTTAATAAGTACTTTGGGTTTCTCAAACTGTGTACTCAGAAACCCTTAGGATTCCACCAAAGTGTATTGGAGGCCACCAAGGGGAGAGATGAGAGGAGAACCAAGGTTATTGATGGGAGTGGGGCTCAAACACTCACCCCAGCTTCATCTGCTTCAGATACTAAGCTTCCATGTAAAATTGCCTTTGAAAAGAGGATTTTATTTTTCCAAATTTTGAAAACAAGTCATAGGTGATCATTGGTACAGAGCCTCTTTAAAGTTGGCAGTGTTCTCCTTTTGAACTACAGTTCAGGACAGCCTCTGACCCTTGTGACCACCCATCTATCCTTCCTGACACACTGACCTTTAGTCCCTGAGCTTCCTCCTGCCTGGCTTATTATGCTGACCATCCACAATGTCCCCGACTCCATTCACATTACGGGATTGCCTGACCCCGACTCCATTCATGTTATGGGATTGTCTGACTCTGCCTTTTGCCCCAAGTACCAAATTCCTTTACCACTGAAAGAATGCTGGTCACCTCAGAAATGTGCTTTTCACAAAGCATAGTGCCTCAAGACAGTGAGTCTCAAATATGACTGTGGATTTCAAATATTTTCCTGCATCAGAATCATCTGGAGAGCTTGTTAAAGCACAGATTGCTCAGCCCCAACCCCAGAATTTCTGATTTGTGTGGGTCTGAGGTAGGACATAAGAACTTGCATGTCCACACCTAGAACTACTGCCTTGAGATTAAATAATGGTGGATACAGCTTGGGTCCAATTATCCTGTTAGATGTTTTCTCACTGGGTAGTCCTTCCTTTGGCATTAAAATATATGAGGAGAGGAAGTGGCTTTCCCGAAGAGTCAACAGTAACTGGAATGAAGGAATCAGTGTAAACTAGGATTGTGGCTCAGTCCTGCCCTGCTAGCAGCCATTTATGACATTGTTTCTGCAGGACAGTGCATTGCACAGTATGGTCCCTGTGGTGCCCATCACATAGTCCCTGCCAGCATGGGGAGCAGTGACAAGGATCTGACTGGGCTTGATCAGAATGTGACAAATCATTGCTCAACATTGGTTATCATAAAGGCAAATCTTTTGTCTTCCCTGAAACAAATAGTAAGAGGAGAAAGTATTGTCTTGTAAGGACTCCCATCTTTGTAGAGACTCTCATCCTTTCAGTCCCATGCAGAAAGTCCCTTACAGAAAGCTGGCATGGTGGTAAGGCAGAGAGATGTCCTGTCAGTGGTCAAGCAAACAGCAAACACAGGCTCGTGGTCACTGCTGTCTGGGTCGGAGGCCTTCAAAACTTTGATCAGGTACACCACCAGTCACTGCTGGGAAGTCCTCCTGGATGCATCCCCTGAATTGTTGAATGTTTTGACCAGGCAAATGATTATACTTATTGTTACATTTAAAATAATAGCTTTGAGTTTTTTAACCTCTGTAACGGTTCAGCTCCATGGTGGAAAATATTTAACTTCAGTTTTCAACAGTACACCTGAGTGACTTTACTAATTACCCTTGAATTGCAAGGGGCGAGTTAATAAGGTGATTACATTTGTACAGGTGATGGGCCGGGCATCTGTGAGATGGTGGAAAGAAAATGTGTGTGTTATGTTGGGTGAGTAAGGACAGGTAAAACCACCTTCTCTTTTACTGTGTGTGAGGCTGGCTGTCTGCTTTAGGGTAAATACTTCCAGCTGAATGTGAGCACAGACGCTGCAAGGCGCAGTCTGGGAGTACCCTGTAAGGTCAGGCCCAGCGTCTCCTCCGTGGTGCTCTTGTGAGTGGATTTTCCAGCTCTCTTTATTTTGCCTGCTGAAGGACGAAGCAGATAATCAAGAACATAAAAAGAGGTCCTGGGCATGATGTCCTGAAAAAACATTCCTAGCACTAGGCTGACTACTTTTTTTTCATCCTTTCTTTTTTTTCTTTTCTTTTCCCTCCCTCCCTCCCTCCCTCCCTCCCATTCCCCCATCGATCTGTCCATCCTCTTTCTTCCTTTCTTTCTCTCTCTCTTTTTTTTTTTAAATACATGGCACTTTAGGTTCTAGGGTACATGTGCAGAACATGCAGGATTGTTGCATAGGTACATACATGGCAATGTGGTTTGCTGCCTCCATCCCCCTGTCATCTATATCTGGCATTTCTCCCCATGTTATCCCTCCCCAACCTCCCTACCCCCCACTGTCCCTCCCCTAGTCCCCCACTACAGACCCCAGTGTGTGATGCTCCCCTCCCTGTGTCCATGTGTTCTCATCGTTGAACACCCACCTATGAGTGAGAACATGTGGTGTTTGATTTTCTGTTCTTGTGTCAGTTTGCTGAGAATGATGGTTTCCAGATTCATCCATGTCCCTACAAAGGACACGAACTCATCGTTTTTTATGGCTGCATAGTGTTCCATGGTGTATATGTGCCACATTTTCCTTGTCCAGTCTATCATTGATGGGCATTTGGGTTGGTTCCAGGTCTTTGCTATTGTAAACACTGCCGCAGTGAACATATGCGTGCATGTGTCTTTATAATAGAATGATTTATAATCCTTTGGATATATACCCAGTAATGGGATTGCTGGGTCAAATGGAATTTCTATTTCTAGGTCCTTGAGGAATTGCCATACTGTCTTCCACAATGGTTGAACTAATTTACACTCCCATCAACAGTGTAAAAGTGTTCCTATTTCTCCAATTCCTCTCCAGCATCTGTTGTCTCCAGATTTTTTAATGATCGCCATTCTAACTGGTGTGAGATGGTATCTCAATGTGGTTTTCATTTGCATTTCTCTAATAACCAGTGATGATGAGCATTTTTTCATGTTTTTTGGCCTCATATATGTATTCTTTTGAAAAGTGCCCACTTTTGAATGGGTTTGTTTGTTTTTTTGCTTGTAAATCTGTATTAGTTCTTTGCAGATTCTGGATATTAGCC